>CM033648.1:1563618-1819700 GCA_019512145.1 Engystomops pustulosus | reverse complement strand
TTGTGGGATCCGTTTTTACGACTTCCACCGTGCGCTCCAAATAACACCTCGGCTTTATTCTTTGGTTCTGTACAATCACAGTGATACCAAATTTATAGAGATTTTGTTGTGTTTTAATACATTTTCAACAATTAAAGCAATGTTTACAAAGCAAAATCCATTTGTTTCACCATTTTTTGACGCTAATAACTTTTTCATACTTTGGTGTACGGAGATGTGAGAGGCGTCATCTTTTTTGTGGAATGAGCAGACATTTTTATTGCTACGATTTCAAAGATTGTGCCACTTTTTGATCACTTATAATTAAATTTTTTACGTAAATGATGTAAAATGGTATAAAAGTCGTGTTTCAGACATTTGGGCGCTTTACATTTGGTTCTCCACTTTTATTTATCTCGCCAAACAAATACATAATACCATCTACACTCCTACCCCACCCATTCTCATATGGTGTGGCCCCTATTCTTTATACCCCTTATATTGTGGCCTTTGTCCTCCAACCTCCTCATTCTGTGGCATTCTATCCTCTATAACTAGTATAATACTGCCCCTATGTACGAGAATATAACAACTATAATACTGCCCACTATGTGCAAGAATATAACTACTATAATACTGCCCCCTATGTACAAGAATATAACTACTATAATACTGCCCCTATGTACAAGAATATAACTACTATAATACTGCCCCTATGTACAAGAATATAACTACTATAATACTGCCCCTATGTACAGGAATATAACTACTAGAATACTGCCCCTATGTACAAGAATATAAATACTATAATACTGCCCCCTATGTACAAGAATATAACTACTATAATACTGCCCCTATGTACAAGAATATAACTACTATAATACTGCCCTCTATGTACAAGAATATAACTACTATAATAGTGCCCCCTATGTACAAGAATATAACTACTATAATACTGCCCCTTATATACAAGAATATAACTGCTATAATACTGCCCCCTATGTACATAAATATAACTACTATAATACTGCCCCCTATGTACAAGAATATAACTACTATAATACTGTCCCTTATGTACAAGAATATAACTACTATAATCCTTTCCCTTATGTACAAGTATATAACTACTATAATACTGCCCCTATGTACAATAATATAACTACTATAACATTGCCCCTATGTACAAGAATATAACTACTATAATACTGCCCCCTATGTACAAAATTCGGTGAGTGTCTATGGCTGGAGGTGCAGGTGCAAACCAGCAAAGCAGGCCATTTGCGGTGATGGAGGAGCACGAGGCTAGTTTCAAAAACATGTTCAAATCCGGTGAGTGTTCTATGGCTGCGAGGTTGCAAGATGACAACCTCAAGCAGGCATGGTGCGATGATTGGAAAAGGCGCATGGGCTACCTCACAAACACCAATCCGGTTGGGTGAGTTGTCTTGCGATTGGCGCGAACGGTTGCTGCAAGGTTGCAACTATCAAGCAATCCCGGTTGCGGGTGGTAGCGAAATGGAGCACGAGGCCTACCGTTCACAATGGTCAATACCCGTGCGTTGAGTTGGTTCCCATGAGCGTAGTGGAAGTGCAGGATGCAACCATACAAGCAGGCCGATTGCGATGAGAGGAAGAGGCAGGAGGCCTCACCCCTCCAACAACATTTAAAATACCGTCAAGTAGATGAGTGGTAAATGGCTGCGAGAATGGGCTGTTCGGGCTGCATGTGCTGCAAGGTTGTCAAATATCAAGCAGGCCGCATGTTGCCAGTGGCTTAGGTGATTTGGAAGGAGGCAAAAGGGCTAACTTCCACTGTCAAAATCGTGATTAGTGGTGTATAATGGCGCGAGGTGCAAGATTGCTAGGACAAAGCATTCCAAGCAGGCCATTTGCGAGATGATGACGGAGCATGAAGGATCATGTTCACAAACACAAATACGGTGAGTGTTATGGCGGCGAGTACTGGTGCAAGGTGCAACTATCAAGCACGCCATTTTGACCCGGGAGGAGGTGTGTGGAAGATGCACGTAAGGCTGACCTCAAATGAATCACAAATCCGGGTGAGTGTGTGATAGTTGCCGTTGCTTGCTAATTGGCCTGCCTGCGAGGGAGGAAGCGGTGCAAGAGATTGCAACCATCAAGCAGGCCCATTTGCGGGTGATGGAAAGAGCACAAGCTACCTTCACATGGTAATCCGGTGAGTGTTATGGCTGCGAGGTGAAAGATGAACCATCAGCAGGCCTTGCGTAATTGAATGGAAGGAAGCATTAGAGGGAACCATTGACCAAACACAAATCCGGTGAGTGTCTATGGCTGCGAGGTTGCAAGGTTGCCTGCAATATCAAGAAGCCATTGCAGAGTGGAGTGGAAGGGAGCACGAGGGCCTTACACCGTTGCAACGATGGTCAAAATCCACGTCATGGAGCAGATTGTCCATACTTTTTGGTCTAGGAGCTCGGTAGCGGTGGCAGGAGTTGCAACCATCAGCAGGCAATTTGCGATGAATGGAAGGCGCATGAGGCTACCACGTCACCAAAACACCAAATCACGGCAGTGTGGTGAGTTGTCTATGGGTGCTAGAGGTGCCATGATTGCAAAACCATCATAGAACGGCATTTCGGGTGATGGAAGGGGCGGGCATGAGGCTAACTTCACATGGTTTCAAATCGAGGTTGGGAAGGTGGTCTGTGGCTTGCGAGGTGCTGATGCATGCAACCATTCAAGAAGGCCAGTTACAGTGTGGAAGCAGCATGGAAGGGCTGAACAGAATACAGGAGACTGGTGGGAGTGTTAATGCAGCGGATAAGGATATGTGTGGCCCACCTCAGTAGATTTTACTTTCTGCATGTAAAGAGCTTGTTTGCTGAATGCAGTCTGGAATCGCCAGCTCATGGTCTTGGGGGAGGCCGCATCGGTAATGCTGCGACACTCGGGACACACTAAAACTGAAAGTGTGGTGATAGAAAAACATCCGACTGTGACATTTATGTCTGAATGCGGATTGGTTCTGCTTGAGTAGTCCAGGGTCCTTCAGGTATTGCGGGGGAGCCAGAGGCCGTTGTCTTAGGGAGAGTGAGGTGGTTCCATTCTCCCGGAGTTCCACGCTCTTTCGAACAGTTATATCGAGAGAAGAATTGATCTGACTCCGGAGTTCTCGTGATTGACTCACTAGGCGCTGGTTAGGGGTCTTACACAGCAAACCTTTCCTAGGACAGTGATGATTTGATATTGGTCAGGAGGTAAGAGACGTATGGGAAGAGGGTATGCCACTGGATGGACGGAATTGCCTCCCGTTCTTGTCTAACGATTTCTACGAGGGGGAAAGACTCTCTGTGATGTAGGAGTCCGTTTATAGAGGGTAAGCGCCGATTGGCCACAAGTGTAGTCAACCTCCTTCCATGGGGCAAACCACGGACCATTTTTGCTGGTATAGGCAGGCAAAATGCCCTGGCGCAACCCGGACAAAAGGAGGTGCCTATGTGCCTTCGAATGCGCCGGGCGTACAGAGAAGGCCGACAGCTATGTGATTTTAATGTGGCATGGATCCGGTCAGACGTAGTATGGTATTAGCTTCAGGTCGAGAATGGAAGAGTATTTTCCCCCTTGTTGTGCAGGAATTTCGGTGCCACAGAGTCAATTCTGCTGTGAATTGAATTTCACGAATTGTGACACGCAGGCGATTCAAGTTGCTTTTTCTCTGGTAGATGAATGTGTGCAGGTCCCTCTAGTAAGCTCCATGACATAAACACAACGTTCTTTGTGTGGTAAGGCGGGCGCGAGCCATGGACAGTACGAATGATACGGGGCTTTCGTCATGGGAGCTACTTGGAATGGTATTTGCGCGCTCTTTAGAAGACTGAGAAGCCATGAAATGTTATAACAGCTTCTGATTGTCTGAGGACCTTTGATTACGGGCAACAGGGGCTCTTTGCGATGGCCGGTTCTGACGCCCATGTAGACTTTCCAAAGCCTCCTGACCAGAAGCTGGTGGAAAGTTAAGCACGCCAAGTGATAGGGGAGCAGTGGCAGTGGGTTGATTACTGCGGATGGGCAAGCTTTTTCCACAGAGGTGTTCTCTGATGTGTGTGGGCTTCTTGTCCTTGGCAGCTTCTGCTCTCTCAGATTTGGTGAAGCAGCAATTGTGGAGCTCCTGTGGTGGGTGTATGTCCAGAGAGCTTACCGTCATCGCAAATGTTTCTGGCGAATGGGAGGTGCTAGGAAAGAGGCACTGTGAGAGACAACGGGGGCCGGGTCCTATGGTAGTGTAGGGCCAGAGGAGAGGCTAACCTCACCGCAAATGTGTTTGGCCATCGGCTGCTCTATGAAGGAGGACTGTGAAGACCACGTGGTAGCTCCGGCTGAAGGGTGAAGGATCCAGCAGGAGGTTTATATCATTGTGGAGTAATGTGCTTGGATCGGCTGCTACTGAGAGGGAAGTGGAAGGACCCACGTGGGAAGGGTTCCTCTGGTGGGCCTGCAGGTCCTGAATATGCTCTGACCCGTTCACTGCAAAAATCTTCTGGCATCGGACCCATTGAAGAGGGACTGGGAGACCAGGCGGGGGCAGTTCCTCTGGTTGGGGAAGGTCCAGCAGAGAGCTACCGTCACTGCAAATCTTCTGACATCGGATGCTCTGAGGGACGGTGAAGACAACGTGGACGGCTCCACTGGTAGGTGAAGGTTCAGAGAGCTACTGTCACTGTGGATGTTCTGGCGTCGGCTGCTCTGAGAGGACTGTGAAGATGTTGCTAAGAGCCTCGCCTGTCTTGGGGTGCTGGAAGCGGCGGGGGCATGTGGACGTTAGTTTAGACAGCACATAGTGCCTATAAGGAAGCCAGATACTCTATATTGTTTTGCTGCATATTATAGTGGAAACATCCAACATTTCCGAAAGAGAGAAAGAGGGAAGGAAATGGCGGACCCACACGGTAGCCAGAACAGCACACCCAGCGGCAGTGATGGGATGCCTAGACGGGAATATTCCAAGGAAACAGATCTTACCAGTGCCGTTTGGATGGGGCAGGAGGTGATTGAAAACAACCGTGGGGGACTGTGTCCCCGCCTAAAGCCTAGGATTGGATATGGGAGCTAGGTAGTGGAGAAAAAAATCCATAAGGCTCGTGTACCAAACGACAACACATTCCATAAATTCTGGACAAAAAAAACTTTCCTAAAAAAAATGTCTAATACCACTCTAACTATATTGTTTTAGACCGCAGAGGTGCGTCAAAAAGCCAGCGAAGACTGCGTGGCAGCGGCCCAGAGATCCTTCAGGTTGCAAGCCCGCGCACCAGGTGCATGAAGCTTCCCGTGCGAGGACAGCAGAGGGCCGATATTTAAAACTTTGAAAATAATAGCACAGCAGGTAAGCGCGCATGCATGGACCATTACAGCCAGGTGTACGGTAAAATTAAAAAAGACGTTGTGATGAGTGTCATGATGTGGTTGCCCTGTGATGTCATAACAACTTATCCCTTAACCGCATTCCTCTATACAGCAGCATCGTGGGGAACAGGGACTGCCACAGTGAGAGGAGAAGGGGGCAGGGTTGTAACAGAGCATGCAGAGTATTATAGAGTTATATTCTTGTACATAGGGGGCGTGGGATAGTACGATTATATTCTGACATAGAGGGACAGTATTATGTGAGTTTTCATTCTTGTAACATCAGGGGCAGTATTATAGTCGTTATATTCCTGTACATAGAGGGCGGCAGGTAAGTATATTATAGCAGTTATATTCTTGGAAGTCATAGGGGGGAAGTATTATTAAGTATTATATTCCTGTACATAGGGGCAGTATTATAGTTAGTTATATTCCGTACATAGGGGGCAAGTATGATAGTTAGTTATATTCTGTACATAGGGGGCCACGATTATAGTAGTTATTTTCTGTATCAATAGGGGAGACACTATTATAGTAGTTATATTTCTTGTACATAGGGCGGCAAAGTGAGTGATATAGTAGGTATATCTGGGTTATAGAGGGGCAAGAGTATATAGTCGTTCTCTCTGTTTACATAGGGCTGGCAGTATGTGTAGATAGGTTCAATATTCGTTGTTAATAGATGGGCAGTCGTATCGTAGTTCTATTCTTGGACATAGGGGGTAGTTATGTTATAGTAGTTATTTGAAATTATGTTACATGATGGGTGCGCGCATGGGCAGTATTATAGTTATATTCCATGTTACAATTAGGGGAGCAGTTTATAGTAAGTATGGCTAGTTCCTGTACATAGGGGGCCAGTATATATGTAGTTATTATTCCTTTGGTACATAGTGGGGCAGTATCGCAAGATTAAAGTAGTTATCTTCTTGTACAATAGGGTAGGCCAGCTAGTATAGTAGTTAATCAGGTCATTGTACATGGGAAAGTGCGTAGTATTTATAAGTAGTTATAGTCTGTACATAGGTGTGGTCAGAGTAAGTTCACTTATAGTTAGTTATATCCTGAATAGGGAGGCAGTAATAGTAGTTATATTTATTACATGGGGGCCAGTATTATATGTAGTAGTATATTCTCCTTAAAACATACTGGCGGCAGTACTAATTATGTAGGTTACTTCCACGACTTGTAACATAGGGATGTGCAGTAGTATAGTTAATATTCCGAGTATAATGGGGCAGTTATTATATTAGTTATATTGCCCTGTACATAGGGGGCAGTTAATATAGATGATATTCCCTGTAATAGGGGGCAGTATTAGATTAAAAGTAGTTATTTCTGGTGGTACATATATAGGGGGGCACTATTATAGTAGTTATATTATTGTACATAGGGGGCAGTATAGAGTGTAGTTGATATTGAAAGTACATAGGGGGCCAGTTATTATAGTAGTTATATTCTTGTACATAGGGGCAGTAGCATAGTAGTAGTTATATTCCTGTACATAGGAGCGGTATTATGTAGTATAGTCTTGTACATCGGGGACAGGGGACAGGATTATTAGTAGTATAGTCTTGTACTAGGGGGCAGTTTATTAGTGTTCTAATCCTGTACATAGGGGCAGTATTCTAGTCGTTATATATTCCTGTACAAGGGGAGGATTATAGTAGTTATATTCCTGACATAGGGCTGGGGCAAGTCTTATGAGCTAAGTTGAATTCTTGTACATCGGGGGCAGCGTATTGTAGTAGTATTATGCTCGGTACATAGGGGGCAGTCATACTATAGTAGTTATAGTCATTTGTACATAGAGGGTGCGGAGGCTGATAGTAGTGTATTGGTGGCAATAGAGGGGCAAGGTATTTGGTGCCAATAGTATGATAGTAGTTTATACTCCTGTAATAGGGGGGCATTATTATAGTATTAAATATTCCGTGTATACATAGGGAGGCAGTATTAGTGATAGTATTACAGTAGGATATTCTTGTACACAGGATAGGAGTAGTAGTACTGTGCTGTGCCCATATATACAGGATAGGAGTAGTAGTACTGTGCTGTGCTGTGCTCATATATACAGGATAGGAGCAGTAGTACTGTGCTGTGTCCATATATATATACAGGATAGGAGTAGTAGTTCTGTGCTGTGCCCATATATACAGGATAGGAGTAGTAGTACTGTGCTGTTCCCATATATACAGGATAGGAGTAGTAGTACTGTGCTCATATATATATACAAGATAGGAGTAGTAGTATTGTGCTGTGCCCATATATACAGGATAGAAGCATTAGTGCTGTGCTGTGTCCATATATACAGGATAGATACAGTATTTTGTAGACATACCTCTGGAGAAGCAGGCATATCCAGTTCCCTCTTGCCTCCTGGGTACCAGCCATGGGACCAGTGCTGGCCGTGTGACATCTGTGTACTGACTGCTATCAGGACCAGCAGGAGCAGTGCCAGGTGACTCTGGAGGGCCATGGGTCTGGTTATGGTCACAGTTCACAGAACTGGGTCTGGAAAGATAAAATATCATCAATATAAAACATCTATTAAATATTTCCGAGCAGGTGGATGCAACTATTTAATAGACACTTGTCCTCTGTGACCAGGATATTGCCCGGGGAGCATATAGTAACACCTACCAGAACCTACCTACCTGCACGTAAACCTGCTGGCTACGTCTGTATGTCTGTGCATCCACATGTCTTACACCATTACTACTGCTGGGAATCGGGGCTTGTAGCCATGTATTACTACTTCCAGGATGATATAATTGTGGCCCTACTGACCTCCCCACATAATAGATCATATGCAGGATTCCTCCGCTTACATGGCTGGCGCCTAAACGTCACCTTATGACCTCCAGGACTGAGCTGACATCACAGTGTGGAGACATTATTATGCCCATAACTGAATATATCATCATTTGTGAGATTGCTGCCATATGATACATCTAAAATCGGGATGAAAAATGTAAAATTCTAAGATTCTTAAAAGGAACATCAAACATTATACAACATATAAGTATTTGGTTTCTACAGTCACCAGTAGGGGGAGCTCAGGTGCACAGGACATAGTGAATTCTTTACTGCCCTCTAGTGGTGCCTGTGAATAGATAGAATTTCATCATCCAAGGAAAGTTTTTCTCGGCGGCGTTTTCGCAGACTGTCCCATTGTTTCTGATGTATCCGTAGATTTTAAATATTTTTTTGCAGACAGTGATGTGAAAAATCCAAAAGCAAAGAAATCATAGAAGATGTAGCGGGGCTGAAGTTATATTCCATCTATATCTCCATGGCACGGTTACAATGGGATAGAATAAGACGTGGTCCTGGGTAACACCACATAGAGCACGCTCGGCTCTGCTACATCTGCTTCCAGTTTCTGCAGCTTTTCTTTGTCCTGACATGAAGGTCCCTGCAGCGTGTGCCCATTCCTCTCGTACAGGCGGCTGATTGCTGATTATGGAGTCACCACTTTTGCTCCTGAGTGTTTCTCAGTGCAATTACCGGAGCCTTTGTTCTTTCTCTATTATGATTGACGACTATTATTTCACCCTCATGTGGCACATTCTACAATCACACAGATATGTGTACATTGCAATTTACTCCTTTAGGGGACCTGTCATCTGTACTCAATTGTGAGTGTCCCCAGGCATGACCAAAATGGGCGACTATTACAACGTTACAATAAAGGCTTCCTGGAGCCTCCACTAGAGGGAGCTCAGGAGTCCTCTGCATTCTGGGGGAGGTTTATACATGTGTTGGTCTTAGAGCAGACATAGACAGATCTCTGCTGCACCAGATAATCCCGGTGTCTGATGCCGGATGATTGATCTGGTGCTGCATAAGACTCCTTTTAGTTGGTCTAGTTTGCTGCACCACAATATTGAATTTTCTGGTGCACGGACTAAATTTTTCCGCAATTTGTCTTGCAGATGGTGTTCCATTGCATATAAGTGTATGGAGAATGAAGGGACAGTAGTAAGCAGCAGAGAGGAGAAACGGGCAGAGGCTGCTGGTGCTCATAGTGAGTTTCTATTACACCAAAGTGCTTCATTCATATCACTACACAACATTACTTATACTGTACTGATCCTGAGTTACATCCTGTATTATACTCCAGAGCTGCACTCACTATTCTGCTGCTGGTGCAGTCACTATCCTGTACTGATCCTGAGTTACATCCTGTATTATACTCCAGAGCTGCACTCACTATTCTGCCGCTGGTGCAGTCACTGTGTACATACATGACATTACTTATCCTGTACTGATCCTGAGTTACATCCTGTATTATACTCCGGAGCTGCACTCACTATTCTGCCGCTGGTGCAGTCACTGTGTACATACATGACATTACTTATCCTGTACTGATCCTGAGTTACATCCTGTATTATACTCCAGAGCTGCACTCACTATTCTGCCGCTGGTGCAGTCACTGTGTACATACATGACATTACTTATCCTGTACTGATCCTGAGTTACATCCTGTATTATACTCCAGAGCTACACTCACTATTCTGCTGCTGCTGCAGTCACTGTGTACATACATGACATTACTTATCCTGTACTGATCCTGAGTTACATCCTGTATTATACCCCAGAGCTGCACTCACTATTCTGCTGCTGGTGCAGTCACTGTGTATATACATGACATTACTTATCCTGTAGTGATCCTGAGTTACATCCTGTATTATACTCCAGAGCTACACTCACTATTCTGCTGCTGCTGCAGTCACTGTGTACATACATGACATTACTTATCCTGTACTGATCCTGAGTTACATCCTGTATTATACCCCAGAGCTGCACTCACTATTCTGCTGCTGGTGCAGTCACTGTGTACATACATGACATTACTTATCCTGTACTGATCCTGAGTTACATCCTGTATTATACCCCAGAGCTGTACTCACTATTCTGCTGCTGCTGGTGCAGTCACTGTGTACATACATGACATTACTTATCCTGTAGTGATCCTGAGTTACATCCTGTATTATACTCCAGAGCTACACTCACTATTCTGCTGCTGCTGCAGTCACTGTGTACATACATGACATTACTTATCCTGTACTGATCCTGAGTTACATCCTGTATTATACCCCAGAGCTGCACTCACTATTCTGCTGCTGGTGCAGTCACTGTGTACATACACGACATTACTTATCCTCACCGGTGCTGAGGTTCTGTAGTAATACCAGACTTTGATGGTATTTGTAACCCTACAGCAACCGATCTAAAATCCCTAACTGAATTTTTATGAAGATCTGGCGATTATTTCGGATCCTCTGGTGAAGGAGCTTTCTAAATATTTGCCATCTATAATTTGTAATTTATCCGAGGCTTAGCTATTATTTGCAGGTCCTGTCCTCCTGATCCCCCTCCTTAGGGGTCGCATGGTCCTATACGTAGTATAATACATGGAGACCGGTGATGATGGGCAGTTACCCTCCATTGAAGTGAATGCAAAACTGTGAGTGCAAACTAAAGGATTGGTTTTATAGATTCCCCCCCCCCCCCCCCATGGTATGTGGACTATCCCAACTTCATAAGGGACCATCCCCCAAATCTACAATGCAATGGCTTATAATGTATATAAGCTGCACGTGTATAGATTGTAAGCTCCTATGGGCTTACAATCTATACACTATGGGGCTCATTTACTAAGAGTCCGAACGCCGCACTTTCGTCAGGTTTCTCAAATATTTCCGTTTTGCGCCGAATTGCCCCGGGATTTTGGCCGTCGGACAACCCAATGGATTCGGACAAACCGCGAAATTTCAAAAAGGTTTTGTGTCGCAAGATCAAGCACTCACATGCAGCAGGAAGAAGGAGGTGAACTCCGGCGGACCTTGGCGCAGAAGCAACGGATGCAGGAAATCGGACACACATCTTAGTGAATCGCGCCGGACCCGAATCCTCGTCGGACGACGCACCACGGGAACGCGATGGGACCGGGTAAGTAAATCTGCCCCTATGTGTCTCCCCTCCAGTGTGTGGAGCTGTGAGACATGGAATTATGAGGGGCTCATTTATCTTGCCTCTCTTTGTTTTGGTTTGTTTTTGTCTTTTTTCTATCTGCTACTTTGGTCATTCATCGATCTCACTTTTTACTTGTGTAAATTTTTTTTTTTCCAGTAATCTTTTTGTGACATTTGTTAGAAAATGTCTCAAAAATGTCCCACAAATGTCTCAAGTCATTTCTTTCCGTTTTCTAAGTTTTCCTTAACTATGGTTTCATCTGGAGTTTTTTTTGCGCCAAAAAATTATGCAAATTTTAGACTATTTGAAATGATAAATGTCATTTGCGACAATTTGCCCATCTGAAATAGAAGATAAACGTGTCTGACTGATGATAATCAAATGTCCGGCGGAGATCTCAAAATGTCCCCAAAAAGGCTCAAAAATTGCAATGCGCCAAAAAAAGTCTCAAAAACGAGAAAAAAACTGGAAGAAAAATTTAGATAAAGTAGTATATCATGTGCTGGACTAAACACCAAGATAATGTAGTGGAGCTGAGTTTGTCATTTGGCCTCTAAATAGAACAGTTCATCGACATATTAATCTCTGTCGTATCTGTTTATGAGGAAACACAGTTGAGCTGAGTTTGTTATCTGTCCTTATCTTGCTATGTATTAGTTATTAAGTTATCCCCATGCTCACAGGAACAGTGTAGTAACATATCTGACCCCGAGATGTAGCAGTACTGAGTTTGTCTTTAGCCCAAAAATGGATTTAACCAATCCTCTTAATACTGCAGAGATAAAGGGATATTCCACAATCATTCATTGTATTTGTCGTGACCTACGCAAGTGGTGAGATATAGCAGAGCTAAGCGTGTCAGAGCAGCAGGGCTGAGTTGTCATAAGTTTATCTCATGATTATACACTGCGCTTTTTCAGAAAATCTTTCCAAAATTCCCGGGGAAAACCTATTAAATTGATTTAATTTCAAGAATTAATAGAAAGGACTCCAAATGTTCCATGACATAGTCCCCTCTGCTCTACATATGACACTATGTAGCAGAGTCGAATTTGACGCAATAATAACTAAATGACATCCATAGCACGAGACAGCTCAGAGGAATAGACGTAGCGCTATACGTATGGATGTAGCAGAGTCAAGATGGTGTTTATTCTTTCCATCTATCTCCAGGGAGTCATAATGCATAAAATGACAAAGAGAAAGATAGTGATGACTGCATAGCAGAGTTAAGTTTGTTATGTAACCCTATACAACCAAATCCAACTAAGTCCACAAAATATACAGAACAAACAGCCCAATTACACGTTGAGCACATCTTCATCTCTAAATGATAGGTTACAGGTAGCAGAGCTGAGTTTGTCGTCTTGCATTGTATTAGTGATCTCATTAACATATAAGACAAAATAACAATCAAAATGGTTACATGACACAATCAGCTCTTCTATGTGTATAAAATTATAAGAGATTAACAATAAAGCGGCTTCATGTTCCTGTATGGGGGGACATTAGGGTAAGGTGAGTGGTGGGAGCAGGTACCTACCTTGCAGATGTCTCCTCAGATCCACCAGACTTCTCTGATTAGTGAGCACTCGCCCTCAGTATTTATAGGTTCCCTGCGCTGGGATGAGGATGATTTCCCTGGATCTGCCTTCTCCTGACGTGTGGGGTCTGATAAGTGACACGGCCGGGTCTAAGTCCCTGCACATCCCATCACGTCCTGTGACGAGGGGAGGGGGTTCAGCTCTGAGATCCCCTTCTAGATCCACAATAAGAAACCGTTTTCATTCATAGACGGAGAAGACGTGTGATGTGTGATGTGTGATGTGTGATGTGTGAGCAGGAATCCCAGGCAAACAGGAGACCAACAGCTCCAAAATCCGAAACTCCAGTGATGGAATGACATTTACCGACACGGAATCTGGTGTCCTGGTTACATGTACCAAAAGTATCATTGGGCCAGATCTAATATTCCGGCACTAATCTAATATTCCGTCTTTGGGTCTTGCGCATGTATTTATGAAGTGTCTGCACCAGTGTTGTGTCCTCCGCACCAAAAAATTGCCACATTTATTATAGGAACTGGACAGAATTGCACCAAAAAAAAAGAAGGTGCACACTTTCCGAGCAGTGCGCCTCTTGTGCCCACACCCCCTTAAATTACACCCCTGGAAAATAATCGAGGGGACACTTACTCATAGATCCGGGCACTGTGACTGTGGTAATCTCCTCGTATTTGTCATCCATGGCCTCCTTCCTTTTAAAATCAGCTTTTAAAAATATGCTAATGAGTCAGAAAAGCACTGTGCAGGAGCCCTTCCCCCTCCCGCTGTGTGAGATACAGCAGGCAGAGGCAGAAAGTGCCGAGGGAGCAGGAGGGAGAGGTAGACAGTGAAACAGCCTTTTAAGCTACAGCACGGAGGGGAACTGGTAATGCCCCCCTGATCATAATGACTCAGAATTTTAAGAATCATTTATATCCTGCTTGGTTTTAATCGTAGATTTTTTTTAAAAAAAATGATGCTATGTGATTTTCTGGATTTTTTTCTAGTATCTGTCTCTGTGACATGTGAATTGTGACCTACAATAAAAATGACAGAACTCTCTATTGTTATAGGTGAGAAAACAAGCACAATTGGTAATGTATGAATGACACTATATGAAGTATAATACGGCACATCCTGGTGTCACATCGTTCTGTAGGAACAGGATAGGAGTAGTAGTACTGTGCTGTGCCCATATATACAGGATAGGAGTAGTAGTACTGTGCTGTGCTGTGCTCATATATACAGGATAGGAGCAGTAGTACTGTGCTGTGTCCATATATATATACAGGATAGGAGTAGTAGTTCTGTGCTGTGCCCATATATACAGGATAGGAGTAGTAGTACTGTGCTGTTCCCATATATACAGGATAGGAGTAGTAGTACTGTGCTCATATATATATACAAGATAGGAGTAGTAGTATTGTGCTGTGCCCATATATACAGGATAGAAGCATTAGTGCTGTGCTGTGTCCATATATACAGGATAGATACAGTATTTTGTAGACATACCTCTGGAGAAGCAGGCATATCCAGTTCCCTCTTGCCTCCTGGGTACCAGCCATGGGACCAGTGCTGGCCGTGTGACATCTGTGTACTGACTGCTATCAGGACCAGCAGGAGCAGTGCCAGGTGACTCTGGAGGGCCATGGGTCTGGTTATGGTCACAGTTCACAGAACTGGGTCTGGAAAGATAAAATATCATCAATATAAAACATCTATTAAATATTTCCGAGCAGGTGGATGCAACTATTTAATAGACACTTGTCCTCTGTGACCAGGATATTGCCCGGGGAGCATATAGTAACACCTACCAGAACCTACCTACCTGCACGTAAACCTGCTGGCTACGTCTGTATGTCTGTGCATCCACATGTCTTACACCATTACTACTGCTGGGAATCGGGGCTTGTAGCCATGTATTACTACTTCCAGGATGATATAATTGTGGCCCTACTGACCTCCCCACATAATAGATCATATGCAGGATTCCTCCGCTTACATGGCTGGCGCCTAAACGTCACCTTATGACCTCCAGGACTGAGCTGACATCACAGTGTGGAGACATTATTATGCCCATAACTGAATATATCATCATTTGTGAGATTGCTGCCATATGATACATCTAAAATCGGGATGAAAAATGTAAAATTCTAAGATTCTTAAAAGGAACATCAAACATTATACAACATATAAGTATTTGGTTTCTACAGTCACCAGTAGGGGGAGCTCAGGTGCACAGGACATAGTGAATTCTTTACTGCCCTCTAGTGGTGCCTGTGAATAGATAGAATTTCATCATCCAAGGAAAGTTTTTCTCGGCGGCGTTTTCGCAGACTGTCCCATTGTTTCTGATGTATCCGTAGATTTTAAATATTTTTTTGCAGACAGTGATGTGAAAAATCCAAAAGCAAAGAAATCATAGAAGATGTAGCGGGGCTGAAGTTATATTCCATCTATATCTCCATGGCACGGTTACAATGGGATAGAATAAGACGTGGTCCTGGGTAACACCACATAGAGCACGCTCGGCTCTGCTACATCTGCTTCCAGTTTCTGCAGCTTTTCTTTGTCCTGACATGAAGGTCCCTGCAGCGTGTGCCCATTCCTCTCGTACAGGCGGCTGATTGCTGATTATGGAGTCACCACTTTTGCTCCTGAGTGTTTCTCAGTGCAATTACCGGAGCCTTTGTTCTTTCTCTATTATGATTGACGACTATTATTTCACCCTCATGTGGCACATTCTACAATCACACAGATATGTGTACATTGCAATTTACTCCTTTAGGGGACCTGTCATCTGTACTCAATTGTGAGTGTCCCCAGGCATGACCAAAATGGGCGACTATTACAACGTTACAATAAAGGCTTCCTGGAGCCTCCACTAGAGGGAGCTCAGGAGTCCTCTGCATTCTGGGGGAGGTTTATACATGTGTTGGTCTTAGAGCAGACATAGACAGATCTCTGCTGCACCAGATAATCCCGGTGTCTGATGCCGGATGATTGATCTGGTGCTGCATAAGACTCCTTTTAGTTGGTCTAGTTTGCTGCACCACAATATTGAATTTTCTGGTGCACGGACTAAATTTTTCCGCAATTTGTCTTGCAGATGGTGTTCCATTGCATATAAGTGTATGGAGAATGAAGGGACAGTAGTAAGCAGCAGAGAGGAGAAACGGGCAGAGGCTGCTGGTGCTCATAGTGAGTTTCTATTACACCAAAGTGCTTCATTCATATCACTACACAACATTACTTATACTGTACTGATCCTGAGTTACATCCTGTATTATACTCCAGAGCTGCACTCACTATTCTGCTGCTGGTGCAGTCACTATCCTGTACTGATCCTGAGTTACATCCTGTATTATACTCCAGAGCTGCACTCACTATTCTGCCGCTGGTGCAGTCACTGTGTACATACATGACATTACTTATCCTGTACTGATCCTGAGTTACATCCTGTATTATACTCCGGAGCTGCACTCACTATTCTGCCGCTGGTGCAGTCACTGTGTACATACATGACATTACTTATCCTGTACTGATCCTGAGTTACATCCTGTATTATACTCCAGAGCTGCACTCACTATTCTGCCGCTGGTGCAGTCACTGTGTACATACATGACATTACTTATCCTGTACTGATCCTGAGTTACATCCTGTATTATACTCCAGAGCTACACTCACTATTCTGCTGCTGCTGCAGTCACTGTGTACATACATGACATTACTTATCCTGTACTGATCCTGAGTTACATCCTGTATTATACCCCAGAGCTGCACTCACTATTCTGCTGCTGGTGCAGTCACTGTGT
Source organism: Engystomops pustulosus (assembly GCA_019512145.1). Taxonomy (NCBI): domain Eukaryota; kingdom Metazoa; phylum Chordata; class Amphibia; order Anura; family Leptodactylidae; genus Engystomops; species Engystomops pustulosus. The sequence goes on along the minus strand of CM033648.1, from coordinate 1,802,995 downwards.
ATATACATGACATTACTTATCCTGTAGTGATCCTGAGTTACATCCTGTATTATACTCCAGAGCTACACTCACTATTCTGCTGCTGCTGCAGTCACTGTGTACATACATGACATTACTTATCCTGTACTGATCCTGAGTTACATCCTGTATTATACCCCAGAGCTGCACTCACTATTCTGCTGCTGGTGCAGTCACTGTGTACATACATGACATTACTTATCCTGTACTGATCCTGAGTTACATCCTGTATTATACCCCAGAGCTGTACTCACTATTCTGCTGCTGCTGGTGCAGTCACTGTGTACATACATGACATTACTTATCCTGTAGTGATCCTGAGTTACATCCTGTATTATACTCCAGAGCTACACTCACTATTCTGCTGCTGCTGCAGTCACTGTGTACATACATGACATTACTTATCCTGTACTGATCCTGAGTTACATCCTGTATTATACCCCAGAGCTGCACTCACTATTCTGCTGCTGGTGCAGTCACTGTGTACATACACGACATTACTTATCCTCACCGGTGCTGAGGTTCTGTAGTAATACCAGACTTTGATGGTATTTGTAACCCTACAGCAACCGATCTAAAATCCCTAACTGAATTTTTATGAAGATCTGGCGATTATTTCGGATCCTCTGGTGAAGGAGCTTTCTAAATATTTGCCATCTATAATTTGTAATTTATCCGAGGCTTAGCTATTATTTGCAGGTCCTGTCCTCCTGATCCCCCTCCTTAGGGGTCGCATGGTCCTATACGTAGTATAATACATGGAGACCGGTGATGATGGGCAGTTACCCTCCATTGAAGTGAATGCAAAACTGTGAGTGCAAACTAAAGGATTGGTTTTATAGATTCCCCCCCCCCCCCCCCATGGTATGTGGACTATCCCAACTTCATAAGGGACCATCCCCCAAATCTACAATGCAATGGCTTATAATGTATATAAGCTGCACGTGTATAGATTGTAAGCTCCTATGGGCTTACAATCTATACACTATGGGGCTCATTTACTAAGAGTCCGAACGCCGCACTTTCGTCAGGTTTCTCAAATATTTCCGTTTTGCGCCGAATTGCCCCGGGATTTTGGCCGTCGGACAACCCAATGGATTCGGACAAACCGCGAAATTTCAAAAAGGTTTTGTGTCGCAAGATCAAGCACTCACATGCAGCAGGAAGAAGGAGGTGAACTCCGGCGGACCTTGGCGCAGAAGCAACGGATGCAGGAAATCGGACACACATCTTAGTGAATCGCGCCGGACCCGAATCCTCGTCGGACGACGCACCACGGGAACGCGATGGGACCGGGTAAGTAAATCTGCCCCTATGTGTCTCCCCTCCAGTGTGTGGAGCTGTGAGACATGGAATTATGAGGGGCTCATTTATCTTGCCTCTCTTTGTTTTGGTTTGTTTTTGTCTTTTTTCTATCTGCTACTTTGGTCATTCATCGATCTCACTTTTTACTTGTGTAAATTTTTTTTTTTCCAGTAATCTTTTTGTGACATTTGTTAGAAAATGTCTCAAAAATGTCCCACAAATGTCTCAAGTCATTTCTTTCCGTTTTCTAAGTTTTCCTTAACTATGGTTTCATCTGGAGTTTTTTTTGCGCCAAAAAATTATGCAAATTTTAGACTATTTGAAATGATAAATGTCATTTGCGACAATTTGCCCATCTGAAATAGAAGATAAACGTGTCTGACTGATGATAATCAAATGTCCGGCGGAGATCTCAAAATGTCCCCAAAAAGGCTCAAAAATTGCAATGCGCCAAAAAAAGTCTCAAAAACGAGAAAAAAACTGGAAGAAAAATTTAGATAAAGTAGTATATCATGTGCTGGACTAAACACCAAGATAATGTAGTGGAGCTGAGTTTGTCATTTGGCCTCTAAATAGAACAGTTCATCGACATATTAATCTCTGTCGTATCTGTTTATGAGGAAACACAGTTGAGCTGAGTTTGTTATCTGTCCTTATCTTGCTATGTATTAGTTATTAAGTTATCCCCATGCTCACAGGAACAGTGTAGTAACATATCTGACCCCGAGATGTAGCAGTACTGAGTTTGTCTTTAGCCCAAAAATGGATTTAACCAATCCTCTTAATACTGCAGAGATAAAGGGATATTCCACAATCATTCATTGTATTTGTCGTGACCTACGCAAGTGGTGAGATATAGCAGAGCTAAGCGTGTCAGAGCAGCAGGGCTGAGTTGTCATAAGTTTATCTCATGATTATACACTGCGCTTTTTCAGAAAATCTTTCCAAAATTCCCGGGGAAAACCTATTAAATTGATTTAATTTCAAGAATTAATAGAAAGGACTCCAAATGTTCCATGACATAGTCCCCTCTGCTCTACATATGACACTATGTAGCAGAGTCGAATTTGACGCAATAATAACTAAATGACATCCATAGCACGAGACAGCTCAGAGGAATAGACGTAGCGCTATACGTATGGATGTAGCAGAGTCAAGATGGTGTTTATTCTTTCCATCTATCTCCAGGGAGTCATAATGCATAAAATGACAAAGAGAAAGATAGTGATGACTGCATAGCAGAGTTAAGTTTGTTATGTAACCCTATACAACCAAATCCAACTAAGTCCACAAAATATACAGAACAAACAGCCCAATTACACGTTGAGCACATCTTCATCTCTAAATGATAGGTTACAGGTAGCAGAGCTGAGTTTGTCGTCTTGCATTGTATTAGTGATCTCATTAACATATAAGACAAAATAACAATCAAAATGGTTACATGACACAATCAGCTCTTCTATGTGTATAAAATTATAAGAGATTAACAATAAAGCGGCTTCATGTTCCTGTATGGGGGGACATTAGGGTAAGGTGAGTGGTGGGAGCAGGTACCTACCTTGCAGATGTCTCCTCAGATCCACCAGACTTCTCTGATTAGTGAGCACTCGCCCTCAGTATTTATAGGTTCCCTGCGCTGGGATGAGGATGATTTCCCTGGATCTGCCTTCTCCTGACGTGTGGGGTCTGATAAGTGACACGGCCGGGTCTAAGTCCCTGCACATCCCATCACGTCCTGTGACGAGGGGAGGGGGTTCAGCTCTGAGATCCCCTTCTAGATCCACAATAAGAAACCGTTTTCATTCATAGACGGAGAAGACGTGTGATGTGTGATGTGTGATGTGTGATGTGTGAGCAGGAATCCCAGGCAAACAGGAGACCAACAGCTCCAAAATCCGAAACTCCAGTGATGGAATGACATTTACCGACACGGAATCTGGTGTCCTGGTTACATGTACCAAAAGTATCATTGGGCCAGATCTAATATTCCGGCACTAATCTAATATTCCGTCTTTGGGTCTTGCGCATGTATTTATGAAGTGTCTGCACCAGTGTTGTGTCCTCCGCACCAAAAAATTGCCACATTTATTATAGGAACTGGACAGAATTGCACCAAAAAAAAAGAAGGTGCACACTTTCCGAGCAGTGCGCCTCTTGTGCCCACACCCCCTTAAATTACACCCCTGGAAAATAATCGAGGGGACACTTACTCATAGATCCGGGCACTGTGACTGTGGTAATCTCCTCGTATTTGTCATCCATGGCCTCCTTCCTTTTAAAATCAGCTTTTAAAAATATGCTAATGAGTCAGAAAAGCACTGTGCAGGAGCCCTTCCCCCTCCCGCTGTGTGAGATACAGCAGGCAGAGGCAGAAAGTGCCGAGGGAGCAGGAGGGAGAGGTAGACAGTGAAACAGCCTTTTAAGCTACAGCACGGAGGGGAACTGGTAATGCCCCCCTGATCATAATGACTCAGAATTTTAAGAATCATTTATATCCTGCTTGGTTTTAATCGTAGATTTTTTTTAAAAAAAATGATGCTATGTGATTTTCTGGATTTTTTTCTAGTATCTGTCTCTGTGACATGTGAATTGTGACCTACAATAAAAATGACAGAACTCTCTATTGTTATAGGTGAGAAAACAAGCACAATTGGTAATGTATGAATGACACTATATGAAGTATAATACGGCACATCCTGGTGTCACATCGTTCTGTAGGAACATACATGACATTACTTATCCTGTACTGATCCTGAGTTACATCCTGTATTATACCCCAGAGCTGCACTCACTATTCTGCTGCTGGTGCAATCACTGTGTATCTACATGACAATACTTATCCTGTACTGATCCTGAGTTACATCCTGTATTATACTCCAGAGCTGCATTCACTATTCTGCTGGTGCAGTCACCATGTACATACATGACATTACTTATCCTGTACTGATCCTGAGTTACATCCTGTATTATACTTATATGTGGAGCACTTGTAGTTTTGCGGCAGCAGTGAATGGCTCGGTTATATCCCGGGTTGTGCCGCTGATGCTGTGTATATCCTGGATCTCCATGGTGACTGTCTCCTGTGTTGCAGGGACCCTGCGCTCTCTCCTGGAGATGCCACATGTGGTTTCTGTATCACTAGGAGCCGGCGCTCATACTTCTCTTCCCTCTATCATACAAGCAGTTTAGGCACTTGGCAGGATTTGTGTCTCACGCTGCTCCCTGCCAAGTCTGAGTCACTATCCCTGCAGCGAGGAGACGCTCCGGGCAGGTGGAGATCTCACGTTATATAAAGGAGGGAAGGAGTAACCCTTCACTGACCGATGGCCTTCATCCCGTACGGCCATTAACCTGGTCATTCATTACATTCCACTGTTGTAGCGGTGGTGATCTACTCTATTGTACCCCATTTATATTGCCCATTGGTTTCCGTAGAAGTGAAAGCTGACATTTGCCCCAGTATCAAACATGACCACAAAGTTTTTTGATTTCTACATTTCCCTCATTTATCCGAAATTTCTCCAGTTTACTGATGAGAAATCTCCTCTAAAGTTGTGGCAATGAGCAGAGAAGAGTCATATTTACCGCAGATGGAAGTGGATTTTTGTATCTGCAGCTCACATCCCCAATGATGTCTTTACCTGCCTGTATCTCCAGTTCTGTAGACCACATCTCTACAAGTCTGATGTACTCTGAAAGAAGAGATTCTCATCTTTAATATGGCACCAGGATCATGTTTGTAGATTCTATAGAACTGAAGAAAGTCAATTCAGACTCTAAACTTGACTCATTTTGGGTAAGATGACTCTTCTCTGCTCATTGTCACATGACTTTGGAGGTTGTCACATAAAAGAAAGACCTTTCATATCCGAGGGGGCTGCCAGTTTAATGGGGTAACACTTGGTGACTGGTTCTGATTCAATTAGTTTAGGCAATGGACCAGATACCTGTCCCACACCCATAGGACACAGGATCCCCTGGGTGCTCTGAGTTCATGTGCATCGATATGAAATACTTTCCTGCTTTGTTCTGTTTGACGTTTCCAAGGGATTAAGTGGGATTTCTGCAGCAGATCTCGTGTACCATGTGATGTTCTGTCCGCGGCCTGGAAACACGGCACAAGTCTCTCTCTTTTCCTTCTGCTTTTGTTAATCGCCTTCAGTTCCAAACGAAGGGACATTCCTCAGCGGCCGCCGTATAAAGGCTCATTCATACGTATCCTCACAGCAAGCGCAATACTGCAGACCCTACAGGTACAGGTGCAAGGGAGGTCACAGGTCAAGACCAGCAAATCATGGCTGCTTTCTTCCAGATACAGCGTCACATGTGTCTGAGGCCTCATTCACACGAACAGCGGGCATACATGGCGATGCATGGCACTCGGCAATGATTTTTTCCCGTGTACGGAGCTGCACTGCATCACTTCATGCGCCCATTGCCGGCATGTAGGGGACATATATACAAGCTTGTGTCTGTATATAGCTCCCCCAATGGTGCTGTGGATGTAGTCTAAGGGTCATGTCTGCACTTTTATACCACACGTCCTATTAGGCCATGGCTTTCTGCATCCATTGCACCCCCTATACATCGTATTACAAGTATATTTTTGAAAAGTTTGGTGACTTTTATGGTCCATTTCGCACAACTTTGTGTGTCAGGCAGATTTACTGTCCCCAATCCAATCCAGGCTGGTAGGGCCGTATAACCTGTATGGGCCTTACAAGGGGATAAGCGGCCTAGCCAGGATAACCAAGACCGATCTTACAAAAACGAGACCCTCTCGTTTTTTTTTTTAAAGTCTTTTATAACAATTTGCTCATCAGAATATTCTTGTTTGTTTGCAGATTGAAAGACGCCTGGACACGGTGCGGCTGGTTTGCCACAATACACACAAGAAACTTCTGGGGTGCTTACAGGTGCCGCCTGGCACGGACCCGGAGAAGAGATATGTAAGTACCCGGGCAGTGATTGTAATGTGTGGCTCCGACTGGGGGCGTTTATTCACCTTTGCAACTATGAAGAAGGGGTTTTACATTTGACACTTGTATATAGATGTGTACAAGATACGGATATGGTAAATATCGCACTAGATAATACATTTCGGGACACACAGATACAAGCCGTATCCGAGCTGATGATGTTTGTGATGATTAACCCTTTGTGTTTACTTTGTAGAAAAAGTTACCCCTTATGGGTGTATCTCAGTCCCTTCTGGAAGGTTCTTCACAGCTCAGTGATGATACTCTCTTAGGGTAAGTTATATAGGAATCTAGGTGTAAAGGTGGTTCCTGGGATGACAATGTTGATGTGATGTTTAATATTTGTGTCCTGCAGGAAGACTTTACTGTCGTGCGGAGAAGCAGAGCAGCGGCTGGCCCAGGAGCTCTCGCAGCATGAATTCCAAATCGAAAACACCATCTTAGATCCCCTAAACCAGCTGACGGAGGTAAATCCACCCCCTGATCCCCCGATGTAGCATATTTTTAAGAGTACTTGTTGTTATTATGTCATTTCTGGTTTGTTGATCAGAGGGCAGCACAGTCCAACACAGGACAAAGCCTTATCCAAGTTCATCCTGACTTATCTATGTGCATTTTATTTTTCTCTTTACTCCAGGTCGACATCCCCAATATACAGAAACAGAGGAAGCAGCTGGCTAAACTAGTGCTAGACATGGATTCTGCACGAGGAAGGTGAGGAACGTTACTAACGTTATAGATGGATTGTAGGTGACTCCCACTACGGACTAGTGCACACAACCGTATGCTGCACCTGGGCCGGGACCCAAGCGAAGCACGCGGCCGAGTGGAGAGGGGATTAAGCGCTCCTCGCCCCTCCCCTCTCTATAGGAAATCCTAAAATAGAACCTGCTGTAAACCTTGGGGCGTCTTCTCATGGTTAGGTCACGCTGGGGTGAGACGCCGTGTGTATAGAGGTGTAATAGTTCTCTATGGGTGGCTGTAATATGACCGGAATTTGTGCCCATTTGTCCCAAAACGGACGTGTAAATGTAACCTAGAAGCCACCATCCAGGGCACACATGTAGTAGTAGCTCCCTGCACTGTAGTGTGAGATACTAATACAAGTTGTGCACACATTGTAAGACTATGGCCTGCTCTTATTTGTGCCGGTTACTAGACTAGACACCAGCCGCAAGACCTGGGCCTTAGAAATAAGACCCCCACATATTAGAGTCCTTAATATCCGTATTCAGAATGACCTCTTTTACATTATTTTATACACATTCCCCCTCATATCCCTGCCTGTTGTCTGTATGTTGTCACACCAATACTCTTTTTGATCTGCAGGTATAACCAAGCACAGAAATCCTCCAGCACTAATTTCCAGATGCAGCCGGGGAAGCTGGACTCTCTGAGAGAAGAGATGGAGGAAGCGGAGAATAAAGTAGAACAATGCAAAGTGAGTGCAAGTCACTTGTAGGAGCAGTGAGATTTCATGATAAAGTTCTATATATGTGTCTGTATGACTTTATGGATGCTGTATATGTGTTACTATGTCACTGTTGCATATATATGGTTATGTGTGATCACATACCCGCTCCATGTAGTCACATGTCCCCATTATAAACCATGATGCCTTCCTATGTTCTTGCAGGATCAGCTAGCGGCTGATATGTATAATTTTCTCTCCAAGGAAGGGGAATACGGTCAGTTTTTCGTCACGGTAAGTCTGCTGCTAGGTTGATCATTGACAAATCTGGTGACGGATGGTTTGTTGTAATAGCTCCATGAATTCTGGACAATGAAGTGGGGATAATACACATCATACAGGGCACCATACAGGGCAATACATGATATACTGTGTTATGTCTAGTGCACGGACCAGGAGGATAGAGCATGACACACAATCTCCTTCAGTTGCTGTCTTATTCTTAACTTTGTGCTAGACTTAACATAGTCTATTAGATTTTCCTGGAGTGCCCCTTTAAAGGACTAGTCCCAGAAGCCGGGACACTTTACATTCAGCTGTTCCTGCCGGAGTTAGCTGCTGGGAGCCTTAAATATCTCCTGCAATGTTCATGATCCTAATCTACATGTGGACTTTTCTATTGGCATAATGAAGTGGTGACCAGGATTACAAGTTGTCGCATCCTTTAAGCAACAGCGCCATTTTTGTTCATGGACGAATCCGGTATTGCAATTTATTTTTGTCAGAAAGCAGCCATGTTTTTCTATCCTGAACAATTCCTTTAAGTGGAATAACATGGTTACTGTGTCAGGTGTTACATGTGCCATTGTGTCATGTGTAATGCATCTCATTTTACAAGGAAAGTTCTATTTTTTCTCTATACTTCTCTCCAGTTAAGTTGTGGTGTAGTATAGGGCTGGGACTGTGGCCCTGCAGCACACGGGTAACACAAAGCCTATAAAAATACCGCACACCTTTATTTGCAGACGTTTGGTCTCATCTATTCATAATGTGGTTTTACAACCAGCACAATTCTACAAATTACAAAGTACAAATGGGTTTGATTTATGTCTTGGAAACTTTTCTATCCATAAGCAACAATTGCCTGCGAGTCCAGTACTAAGATCTTCCATCTATGTACTAGGGACCAAAAGTCGTCAGGCACCCATAGTCTGATTTGCACCCTATGCCATAAGTAGCCCTTTTGGAAGTGTATTGTATAATAGGATCTGTACTTTTAACCGGCTTGAAACTTTTATGAAAAGGAAAAGTTTTCTGGGCCTATTTGACTTCATATACAGTCAGACCGGTCTGGCAGGTTCATTAGGTATTTCTCATGTTATATACATGTTATATACACATCCTCTGGTTGTGTTTGGTATTGCAGGGATCACTTGAACAAGGATTTTGACCATTCCCTTTAACAAGTAAATTTAGAAATGTGTTTTCCCTTTTGTGTCCATCCTCATCATCATGATCCTGGTTACTAGTAGTAGGACGGCAGCAGCCGCATCATGGGCGACTGCTTTTATTAGTGGGTATGGGTTACCTTTTTTTATGTTTCCAGGTCTGTACATGGCACACATGTCTCTCACTCGCCTCATTGTGTTTTGTTTCTTTGTCTGTGGGTTGCGTCTTCAGTTATTAGAGGCACAAGCAGAATACCATAGAAGAGCGCTAGCGGTGCTAGAAAAAACACTGCCTGAAATCCAGGCCCAGCAAGGTAACTCTCACAGCCGCCTGGCTCCTCGCACCCCTCTCTGCTATGGCTTGTTCTTACTCTTCAGCTGCGTGTGCTTCTTAGTGCCCAGATACCTGGCATAGCGGTCAGCAGAAAACCTGAAAGCTATGTCTTTTGACTCCTTTGTGCACATGCATCCTTGGATCTTGCATTTGTTGTCAATGAAGAGAGGAGAAAAGCTGCTGCGCAGACCTCTGGCTGCAACTTCTCTCACAAAGTCATGTGTCCGGGGAGTGTCTATAGCCCCCCATGGACATGTGTGAACGGGGGCCTGCCCTGGTCTGATCATCCGCACTCTTGCTCTTTACTGCCACCTGCAGATGGGTACTGACATTGTATGAGTTTGCTCTGTTTCCTGCTAGTCTCTCTAATCTTTACTGTTTTTTGCTATGATTTCTATTACTACTTCTTTCTTCCATAACTCATAGCGTTTTGCTCGTGATCGGTTAATATATTAGGATGTGTGCAGTGTTGTTTGTAAAGCTCCATGCATTAACCGACTAGTAATATCCATAGGCTCCATTCATCCAACACACACACGTCTCTCTGTATTACTGGCATACACTTCTTAAAGGGTTAAAATGAGAGGTTTTGATATTGCTATTGACTAGTCAGGGCACGGGGCTGTATAACACGGGCAGGGAACCAGCGCCAGTATTTCCTAACATGTTGGTTGGATTCTTTACTCTCTGCTTCCTCTATTTCCTACCTTTTCTATAAGGTTTAGTGTCTCCCTAGGATTCCTCACGATTCTCCCTTTCTCCTTCATCACATTCATCTTCTCTCCAGACAAGTGGACGGAGAAGCCGGCGTTTGGCACAGCACTAGAGGAGCACCTGAAGCGCAGCTCGCGGGAAATCGCTATTCCTATTGAAGCCTGTGTGATGATGCTGCTGGAAACCGGCATGAGGGAAGAGGTGGGTACTGTAGACCCCCATAACTTTGTCTTTTCTTTCCTTCCCCATCATGCTCTCATCTGTCTCTCCAAGTTGTTTCTATTTGTCCTCTTGCAGATCTTCAGATAAATAATGGAATTTAGATGATATAAATACAATTTTTATGTATTCTGATCATTCTCGCCCAACCCCACAATCTCTTGCAGGGATTGTTCAGGATAGCCGCCGGTGCCTCCAAGCTCAAGAAGCTAAAAGCTGCGCTGGACTGTTCCACGTCCCACCTGGAAGAGTTTTACTCGGACCCTCATGCTGTGGCAGGTGAGAAGAGACATATATCAGTATTACACCTCCTTAAGCTGCTGAGCTGCAGTGCTGGGACCTGTAATCATTCCCAGCCAAGGCACGATCTGCACACAGTTACTCGCTCATACGTGTGGGTTTCCTCCATTAAATTCTGGATCCAGCCGCAGTCCAGGAATTAAATTGTATGCGCAGGTTTTTCCCATGCTGGACTGTGTTTGAGGTTGGAAAATGAAATGATACGCTCCACAGACCAGATCCTCGTGAAACAGAGCCCTGGGGAAGATATTGGCAGACCAACCTGTCCAAATCTCTCTCTATAGACCTGGAGTGTAGGAAATGGAAGAAGTTATGTTGTATGGACTTCTACCATTACCGGCCATGTTAGAGCACACTGCCTGTAGCGGTTGGTATGAGTTAATGAAAAAAACATGGCTGCCTTGTTTATGTAACAGCGCCATTCTTGTCTGTGGTCTGTATTTGGTATTACAGCTTGGTTTCAGTACCATGCAGAGTGAAATCTGTGATTGATGCACAGCAGTAAAACATAACAGAGACCCTAGTGACTAACCTGACAGTAATAATGTTACTCTCACCGATCTCATCTACTTTCTTATGTTTTTCTTTTGTTTTACAGGGGCATTAAAGTCTTACCTTCGCGAGCTCCCTGAACCTCTGATGACCTTCGCCCTCTATGACGAGTGGATCGCTGCTGGCAAGTAAGTTCTAGTTTGGTCTGTGTGGTACGGTCAGAACGCGTCCACACCTAGTCCGATTGCATTAACATTGCGGTTACAAAGCGCTAACATAGTATTTGTGTAAGAATAGCAGAAACTCGATTCATTGCGTTATAATATGCATAACAAATCCAGATCATTAACAAGTTGACCCCCATCTTCACAGTACCCAAGACCAGAACACAAAGCTGCAGAATTTATGGGTCGTGTGTCAGAAACTTCCCAAGCCCAACTTTGAAAATTTCAGGTAATGTTTTCTTTCTCGTTCTGTTACGATACTGTCTGGACTTGGCACCTGGTTGTATTCCTAATTGTAAGGCCTCGTGTATCCGAATGTGTGCTTGGGCCATGAGCCCGGCACACAAATTGCAGCTATATAGCATTATATTAGGCACGTTCACGGTGCAGGCTACGCAACTGGCCGCGCTGCAAATTATAGAGCAGGTCCTATTCCTGCTCAGATTTGCAGCCCATGTGCCATTTCCTATGGACATCGGTAGGGTCAGTGGTCAGACGGACCGCAAGCAACAACACAAAGCCCTTTACTAGCGGCCTGGAAATTGCACGTGGGTTGTCTGCATGAGGCCTAATGCAAGGACTGTTTGCCCTTTACCAATATTTTATATTCTATGTAACGCCATCTCTCTATTTATAGCGGTCGTAATTCAGTTCTTCCCTTCCCAAGCTCCATATCCTCCCAAAATACACATAAGCTACCACTAGAAGCCGATTTTAACGCCTGAACTCAAAATTAATATGAAAAATAGTGTATGCGGTGAGCTCCCTCTAGTGGTGGCTGCTGTGTTACATAACATTTGTGTCTTTGTTTTTCAGGTATCTGGTAAAGTTCTTGGCCAAACTGAGTCAAAGCAGCGACGTGAACAAGATGACACCCAGCAATATTGCAATAGTGCTAGGCCCAAATCTTCTGTGGTCAAAGCACGAAGGGTTAGTATGAGGAATAGAAAAAGACGGCTAGCCATGTAAAGAAGCTGCTGATCCTTAGATGGGGGGTGGTTTATCCTGCCCCACCACTAGTGATAGAGAGTGAAGGCTCTTCCCATCTTGTGCAGATCTTCCCCTCATCTCGCTATAGACTCAGCGCTGTGGTAGGGGAGGAATGTGCGCTGCTGAGGTCCGGGGATCAGTTTTCTGTTCCCAGGCTTGTGGTTTCCCATCTTGGATACACTTCATGCTCTCGCTGTCATTTCCAGCATGCCGCGCTCTTTCTCCGTGTCTCGCCTTACCCACATCTGTTCATACATATAATTTGCGTGTTCCTGTTGCTGTATTACTTAATCTTAGATGGTTGTCACCGTCTCATCTGCTCCGTCTTTTATCTCCTGTATTATGGGCTAGCGAGCAGAGCGGCCCAGTTTATACTCGCTCTGCTGTACTGTGTTCTGTTCCTTGGGTCTGTTCCCTTCTTATATGGATTGCCCTTGCAGGAGGATGTTTCATGCATGCTCCACTGAGAATTGTGGTTAAGGAATATGTAAATACATTTACCAGGGTGGGAAAAGGAAAACAAAACTCAGCACCCACATTAAAACCGTGCTGTTTACAGCTTGTTGTCTATTACTTTTGGTTATTAACCCATCTCATGCCACAAGACTTCTTGGAAGTCAGACGTTAATGTAGAAGGAGTTATACGTTCCCATCCTGTAAAATCTATTTGCCTCTTCCTTATCCGAATTCATTCCAGCATGGCGCCACCTAGTGTTTAAAAGGTGTAGCAATGTGCAGTCCAGTCACAGAGCCGAGTGCTGGTGGACATGGAGGCTCAGTCTCTTACTGACTCCCAAATACTCAGTCTCTGAACAGCAGCCTAAGAGATTGTACAAAAACTTAACCCCCAAATTTTATTTTATTTTTTTAAAGTAAAATGGTCTTTCTTTCTCCAGGACACTGGCGGAGATTGCGGCTGCCACCTCTGTCCATGTTGTGACCATCATCGAGCCCATCATACAGCACGCCGACTGGTTCTTCCCTGAAGGTATCACATGTTTCTGATCATAGTGTATACAATGCAAAGTATAATATTCATAGTACAGGATAATCACTTTTTTAAAAATCGGATAACTTTCATTTTCCAAGAGGAAAAATGGCAGAATATCTTAAACAAGTTATGTCTAATACACTTATGCATTGATATACATCCTAACGTGACATACAAAAGTTAATATTCCCAACAACTCCCAACCCTCCACATCACTTCCCTATGATAATCCCTTTAACCACATATATCAATCTATATGAAATATTTTATGTTATCATATTAGTTTTCTTCTGACCGTGCTATTAGGATCCACATTTATTGTCGCTCAGTGATGGAAGGTCCTGGGTTATTCAATATTCTGGGTTATGCAATATTTATATGACATATGGTCAACTATAGAGCTTTATCCCATATCCACGGGCAGCGCCTGGGGTCCTGCTGCATGAAGAAGTCACAGGCTCTTGTGTCTGTTGTGCCTCATTCATCTCTTCGAGACCTCTGGAGTGGAGCATGGACAAAAGAGGAATTTTTTTAGAAGTATTATTGAAGGTCATGCCTTGATAACACTTTCTGTTCCAGAACTGGATTTTAACGTATCTGGTGCCTTTGCGGCGGCCGCTCCGACAACGCATCTGAATAATGACACCGTGCACTACGAGTTTGGCCTCATGGAACGTAAGAGGCCAATAAGCATGGCTGTCATGGATGGAGACCTCCTGAAGAAGGAAAGGTGAGTAAAAGGAAGAGATATTGTGCCATCTGTAACTTGCGTAGGGATTTTATGATCGTTAATCATAGATGCAGGTGCAGTGTACAAGCAATGGACCAGTCATTTACTGTACCATATGGTCTACATCTCTCTGGAGAATCAGACCCTGTTGCCCATTTAGTAGCTGCTAATGATTAAATTCAACCCATATCTCTCTAATCTGTCACCCTTTTATCTTCCTAGCCTTGGCATTAAAGTGCTAGACTTTCAGCTCAACATGAGGAGAGGTGGGACAATAACGCGGAAACATGCGTCCCCTGCCTTTCAACCTCCCCTCCCACCCGGTGAAGGCGGACCACCAGTAGAGCCGATGGGAAACGCACCAGAGCCAGCCACAGTGAATTCTGCACAAGTTCAGCCTGTAGCACCTTCAGATCCTGCATTACCCTATGGGCAGGAGGAGTACAGGTATGCACAAGCCAGACTTGGGTTATTGCAGTGTCACTATCTCAGACTGATGTCTTGTTGTAATCTCATCCACAGTTCCAACAAGACCAAAGAAACCCCAACAGCTACCACACCGCCATTGCTGCGGAACGGGACTCACACACCATCCGGCACCAATGCAAACCAGTTAGCTGTTGTCCCTACACAACCAGGCACTGCCAACCCCAGTCCTCACTCCAGTAGAAAAAGTAAGTGCTCATGAGGAGCTCATCTTGGTGTCACTACAGGCCCAGAACTTAAAGGGTTATTCCTCCCACGAAACAAGATTCTTAAATATACTCAGGATAACAAGATATCACATCCTCATAATTAAGGTTATTAACAGCATTTCACCGATCTTACTCTGTGTGTGTTATAGCCTAGATGTAGCAGTGCTGACAGTGTCATTGTGTTTTATATCCATCTCATGGATCTTATCATCTCTGATCTGTCTCATCTTTCTATATGTCAGATACTAGTAGAGTGTTCAGAAGCTTAATAAAAGTGTAGATAAACCCTATATCCTGATAATCTAAGCACATTGTCAGCTCACAGCATCTCATATTACAGAGGAATCATGAAGTGTCTACTCAAAGAGTCCCTGCTCACACTCTGGAATCTTACACTGACCATCCCTGAGTGATAGGAGCTAAAACAGCAATAAAACTGAAGAAAATTGTAAAGTTACGGGGGTTAAAATTATCTTTATTGTGTAGCCATCAGTAGGGGATTCAAATTTGAGAAACCCCTTTAACATATTGGGCTGCAATCCAAGTTTCTGCACTGTGACACCCCTCTGGTTACCTGTCACTCCCCTGTTTGGATGGTAGATGTCGTCATGAGCTGTGCCTGGTATTATAGCTCAATGTTACTTATTGAATTGCTATTCAGCTGCAATGCAGGCACAACCAGTCAGTTTTCTCATACATGCACAATGTGTTTGTTGCCTATTTTTTTTTTTTTTTTCCTAATTCATGTAATTTATTTTTTAGCTATCAAGAAACCTGCCCCAGCACCCCCAAAGCCGACAAACCCCCCTCCTGTGCAACCTGCAAATCCGAATCTGCCCGCAGTAGCCAATGTTCCTCCTTCTGTCTCCCCCAAACCATCCAACCACAATGCTGCTCCTGCTCCGAGCACCACAAGTAACCACGGAGGAACAGCTTCCCCTTCTACGTATTCACATGGCACCTTACCACGCAGGCATTCAGGCAGCCAACCCATCATCCAGGCTCCAAGCCACCCACCTCCACAGCCACCCACATTGCCAACACCACAGCCTAAACCTGCCACACCAACAGTACCAAGCACAGAACAGTCCAGTCCGTCACACTCTCCAACACCTCCAGATACTCCTCCTCCTCTTTCTGATCACCCAAGTTCACACAGCGGCCTACCCGATGCCACCCTGACATCTGGCCCGTACAACACTGGGACACTTAACCGGCAGCGCCCAGTTCCCAAGCCCCGTGTCCGACCCACAGTCCCTCCTCCACCACAGCCCCCGGCATCTCAATCCCCTGTGGATGTCCCAACAGGATCTGCATCAAAAGTAGTCACTGGTAAGTACATGGGGTCGAGTGTCTCCCCCTAATGGTTATAGAACGCAATTGCAGAATGTATTGGTTTCTAAATCAAGGATTTAATAATGGATTAGTTTTTCTTGTGAAGTGGAAGCTACATAGCGCGGGTCCCGGGTGTCTGACCCCGGCTGTTATTATATTGATGATTCATTTTTGTTAAACCCCCTTTAAGCATTTTCAACGTATAATGTTCTGGGTAACTCTATTACACAGTGTTATCGCTAGTGCCGGTCCCAAGGGTGCTGGGTGTGACCTCCACCAAAGTCCTTGTGCCATGCTCTACCCCCCTGGGCATAAAACAAGCCATTAAATGGGTGACACTTCTCCACAGTCCGCGCCCGTGCACTGGCTGATGCTGGCAATCACTGGCTGTTGCTTTCAGCTTGACACTAAAATCGGGTGATAGAAGAGGTAGTAGAAGGGACTGTGAGGGTTGTGCCGCGCTTCCTAATAGTTCTGTCTGTGGTGCCTTCAACAGGTTGGGAAAATGACCGCTATTAAGGTTTGTACCCGCTGCCACCATGCACCGCGCCTCTGTGTTGTGTTGACGGCTTTTTGCCCTGTGGTCTTGGCATAAACCATTATCATTTCACCTCATTTCATCCCCGGTATTATTTGTTCCACAATCCTGCACCCACCCCCACCCCAAACGCCTAAATCTGCACCTTCCCACCTCTGTGCACCAGATCTACAAGTCACTATACCCACAGGGGATCACTGGGGGGTCTCTTCTAATATCACCGCTTCATTTACCTCCTTCACTCGTGTGCTAGGAACATCAGTCACTTCTGTCCTACACCTGGTGTGAATATAGTTCAAGGCCCCCAAACTGATGGGCGTCTATCCCATTGCCCTAAATACTGGGATCACACAAGGTACAGATAAATATTTCTCCGGGCTGCAACTTCATAGGATGTATCCAATGGAGGGTTCATGGCGGCCACTGGAGATGACCGCTGTCCCTCCTGTCCCCTAGAGACATGCATGCTCGGCTCAACCCAGTGTGCAAATGTTATAAGTAGGATGAAATCTAACGCCCCAATCCTTCTCTCCCCTGATATTGGTGGAGGGTCAGGAAACTCCCATACACATTATACGGCTGTGAGCCTGCTCTATATTAACCCCTGCAGCGGATAGCCTTGCATGGCTGCTTGGGACCACTGTGCAGGATCAGGTATTAGGTTAATGGCCGCTTTGACCCCTAATAGTAGATGTAGTGCTGTGCGCCCCTTCAGTCCTAACCAGTGTCCGCTTGCATGAATATGGCTGCACCACAGTGTTCCTGGCTGTTACCTGCACCTAAATGTTGTGTCTGGATGGGGGGAGATCATGTATAAAAACCATCGTAGGATGTCCCTATACAGTGGTCTCTAATGTGCGGCTCTGCTACACTACAATTGCCAGCATGCCCTGAGAACCACACAGTGGGGACCTAACATAAGGATATCCAGTATATTGTGGAATCTAGTCCTTATATGCAGCTTTCAACACCTCTGCCGGCTGTCAGTGAGGATATACTTGCCGATATCTGGCTGGTTAACAAACCCGTCCCTGATCGTATCCACGTGCCCGACAGGATAAACCCATAAATGTTCAGGTTCACAGCAAGCAGAGATGTTGAAATGTGATGGAAGTGATGCACAAAGTATACGAGAAAGAGGCAGAAAATCCGAGCAGGAAACCAAATATCTGGGAGCCGGCAAGACTGGAGTCTGGGGTGGGTCATGGGGAAAGGTGATGTCTCCTCGCACCCTCCCCAGGGAGGAGAAGCCCTTTACCCCTTTGGGATAACAATGAAAGTTTAGTCCTTGTCCATCCTATTACTGTGCGAGGTTCCATATATTGTGTCCCGTTCCTCTGTTATTCCTCTTACAGCTTTGGCCGTGAATTTAGTCTTGAATATTCAAGAGGAATAACAGAGGAGGGGCGCAGCATGGGGACACAATTGGGGATTAGCGGGTTCCCTATAGAGGGGCGATGTTCTGCTTATTACATGTCTGCATGAAGCTGCATTCTAACTGTGAACAATTTTATGTAACAATTCAGATGTGTGATGTGACATTATCAGATTGGGAAGTACCGATGGTAAGGAACCAGGCACGTGATTGGCCGAAACACACACAGTACTGACTCCTCCCCCACCCCCAAAATCATACTTGAATGTTCATGTGTGCTGGGTACTAATCGTGTGTGGCCCTAACCAGGCTTGTGTGCACCCACTAATACAGCATGGAGGGTCCCTACCCCGGGAGTGGCTTGGCTCTTCCTACACTCACACACCTACTGCAGGAGGGTTCCCCTACATACATACACACAGATATATGTGATATACTCCACCTCATTAACCCATTCACATACAAAGCTGCAATCAAAAGTATACCATCTAAATTAAACTACTTCACCTCCCCTCTGCTCTGAGTAACTGCTGCCGTATTGAGCAACAAACAGTTTTTTTTTTCCTGTCGTAAGAAAGGAGCAGCTCCTTGCAGAGAGCTTAGAGCACAGAAGTGTGAGGGTGCGCCCCCTAGTGCTACAATCCCACAGTATAAAATTCATACTTACATAAAGTTATGATTACACATCTCCCCAGGGACAGTACTTAAAGGGGTATTCTCGCCTCGGCAGTCACATTCAGTTTCACTAATCTTCCATATATAAACATTTCTTCAATTGGATGTTATTAAAAAAAAAATTCTGTGTGGAGATAATTCCTCATAAATGTAGCCATGTTGTCCCTTAGAAACGAGATGGCTTCCTCGGTTACGACCACATCACACTCTGGCAGCAGTGGCCAGATATGCGCTATTGAGTCTTGTCTGACCTCCTGGATTCAGCGATCATTACCACAGGACGTCTGTAGTATATGCAGTAACTCCCGGACATTTCATATACAAAAACCTTTTGTTTATTTGTGCACTCACTCCAGCAGAGGTGGTCGTATCCAAGGACACAGTCTTGTTTCTAAGGGACAACATTGCTACATTTATGGAAAATTATATTCACACAGGAACATTTTTTTTAAATAACATCTAATTGAAGAAATGTTTATATATGGCAGATTAATCAAACTGAATGTTAATGCCCAGAGGAGAATACCGCTTTAACACTGCCTGCAGGGAGCACAGAGCACAGCAGTGTGAGTACAAGCCCCTAATGGTACAATGGTGGAATATTAATACATATATCACAGTCCCGCTGCTACTAACAACACACACAGGTCTGATTACACATCTCCCCAGGGACTATATCAAACACTGGCTGCAGAGAGGCACAGCAGTGTGAGGACACAACCCTTAGTGCTACAATCCTGGATTAGAAATTCATATTTTACAGTCCTGCTGCTACTAACACGATACACAAAGTTATGATTACCCGGCATGTATGTGCACTACATTGACAGCCCATTGTAATACTTAACTTCTCCTCTGGGGGAGCTGTTGAAAAACTTTACTTTCCTGTAGATGACATATGATCACTGGGTCCAGTCATGAGAGGCCCCTTGAAGACACTGGTGTAACTCAAACCAGTAAAGTATTTACAAAGATTGTGTGATACTGAGAGTAGTAGTACACCCCCGCAGCCCTTCAGTCAGGACACAACACCCCCGACAGGGTCTCGATAATTTCCCTTTTTTATGTGACGTTCTATCTCTCCTTCCAGATCCGGGGCCAGGACATCCGGCTGTTGAGTCTGTATACACGGTTTCCTTTGTAGATCCTCCGCCGCTGCCGGTCATCCTCCTCGACACAGACGTGGAGAGCACGGCTCTGTAAGACCAGATACGGAAGGGGTCTGCACTCCAGGAATACAGACCCCCACCACCGCGCTCCCCAGGACAAGACCCAGCAGCGAGATGCCTCCTCCTACTACTACTACACAGGAGCTTCAGTGACCTGGTGCGTCTTGCCTACTGGAGATGTCAGAGCCCCCCCCCTGGAGGACTGAGGACCACTCTATATAAATATATATATATTTCTAGTTTATGCCACTATTATAATGACGTATTCAGCCTCTGCTGACATTCCACCGAAGAAAAAAAACACTTCCGTGCTTGTATTTAGTTTTTCCTCTGTCCTTCTGTTAACCCATTGGGCGCCAGGATCCTTCGATTTCACCGGAGAAAAACAAGGAATGGAAATTGCAAAGATTATGGGAACTGCTGGCTTTCAGTTACCATCTACACCCTCCCCGGGGTGAGGAAGAGGCCGACGCCGGGGACCCGCTCACTATTCAGGTTGTTATACTTTTATCACTTCATTTTTGTATGTCTTCAAGAGTGTTAAAGGGGTTTCTAGACACAACCCCTTTAATATCTGGAAGAAAAAATGATACGTTCTGTTATGCCCCGCCCCCGAATTATAGGTATAACACTGTGGACTAGGTCATTGGCTGCCCCTCAGTCTCCAGGACCCCCCACTCGTGTCAGACGCCCCCCAAACATATCTGTTGCACTAAATTTTTACAACTGTTATTCCTCCTAAAAACTGGGTTGTTACCATTTGCCTTCTTAAAGGGAACTTGTCACCACATTTTTCACAAATCCAGGTAGTGGCAGGTTCCTATAGAGCCCTAGTAACTATGTGACCCCTTCTTTTAGCTAAAAATAGTTTCCCTAAGATACCCATAACATCAGAGTTTTATAATCTTGCCTGGTATCTATGCATCTTTGGAGCGAGTCGAGGGGGTGTGGCCTTATGTCATGTGACCTTTAGCTACTTAACATTAGCAAACTGTATCTCATGTACATATCTGATCACTTAAAACAATCACAGCAGCTTCCATTGACTTCTACTCCTCTCCATGCTGCTGCTGTGATTTCATTGGATATATGCTTGGTGTACAGTTTTCTAATACTAAAAATCTATAGTCACCCTGGATGGGGGAGGAGCTGCTGGATTCAGCCCGAGGAGGCCGCGCTTAGATACCAGGTAAAACTATAAAGTTGAATATATGGGAATCATTTTTAGCTAAAAGAAAGATGTCAGTCTGTTACTAGGGCTCTATGGGAACCTGTCACTACCTGGATTTGTGAAAAATGTGGTGACGGGTTCCCTTTCAATTTGTGCTGACCCTTTGCATCCCTTTGATTATGTGGGAATTCACCACCTTTGGTAACATCCAGCTGTCAGCGCCTCTATAATCCCTCCGGGAAAGTGATGCAGAATGATGCAGCGTCACTGATACGTCAGGAGAAGGAGGATAAACGTATCCAGTAAGTGTAGGATACAGATTGATGTACATATCTACATGTGATGTGACTGCCCCCTAGTGCCAGACATTCATTCTAGTGCCTTATCGCTGGTGATAGGAAGCGTCCCCTTCCCTCCATCTTCCTAACACAAGGAGAGCTCCCCCTAGTGGCCACCAAAGCTACAGGGCAGTTGTGATGATGGCCGCCATAGTGCAGGTGTCTGACCACAATCTGTACATTATAAGAAAGTGCGGATCTGGTGGGTGACATCTGCCTCTCCATATAAGAAGTGACCAGGTCATTCAGCTGCACCTTCTACCATCCGGGGACCTAGTACCTTGGATCTGATGCCTTAATGTATAGAAATATCCCATAAGTTCAATTGTCACGCCCCCCAATAGGCACATAAATACAGCGTATCCACAGTATAGTAACTAAGGGGTTAATGGTATATATCGGATGATGGAGGGGGCCGCTCCCATGGCTGAAAGTCTAATAAATTCTAATTATTCCCAAAACCCTAATGTAAAAGTTTTCTTGCGGGGGTGCAATTCCCCTCACATCCTGCAGGTGGCGACACAGGATGTTTATGAACTTTTTCTGTGCTATTACAGCAACTGACCACCTGGTGGCGACATTGCACCCCGGCACAGGCAGCATCAAGTTTTACTTTTTGTTTTTTGGATGAAATTACTTCCTGGGTGTCTCCATCTCCGCTCATTGTAGGTGCCCCCCCCCCCCCTTCTTTAAGTTTTGTGTTACTCCGGAGGGGAGAGGCGCCATTTATCGTGTATTTTTTGGATACAGTTGGACAGATACAAATGTGATATAAATTATATATTTTTGGCACAATTTACGGAGGTTTATGTTTCAATGCGTTTCCTGTTTCTAAGGAAATAAAATGCGGTTGTGAGAAACTTTCCGGGGTCTTGTCTCATTTCATGGCCCCAAATATCCCAGGAAATCCTTCACCTGATAAATGTGGATTCTCTTCTCTCCATCGCTCGGGAAGACCAAGATTCTTGATACAGCGCCGCCATAGGCAGAGTCTGGTATTGCGGATCCAAGTGAATGGGAGTGCGATGCGATACAAGACGCGTTCTATGGGTGGAGGGAGGAGAGGCGGCAGACGGACGATGAGAGAACAGAGGCGGCAGACGGACGAGAAGAGGCGGCAGGCGGGGCGATGAGAAACAGAGGCGGCAGGCGGGCGATGAGAGAACAGAGGCGGCAGGCGGGCGATGAGAGAACAGAGGCGGCAGGCGGGCGATGAGAGAACAGAGGCGGCAGGCGGGCGATGAGAGAACAGAGCGGCAGGCGGGCGAGAGAGGAACAGAGGCGGCAGGCGGCGATGAGGAGAACAGAGGCGGCAGGCGGGGGAATGAGAGACAGAGGCGCAGGCGGGCTGATGATGAACAGAGGGCAGGAGGGGAGAGGACGGAACAGAGGCGGCAGGGGCGAATGAGAGAACAGAGGCGGCAGGCGGGCGATGAGAGAACAGAGGCGGCAGGCGGGCGATGAGAGAACAGAGGCGGCAGGCGGGCGATGGGCGATGAGAGAACAGAGGCGGCAGGCGGGCGATGAGAGAACAGAGCGGAGGCGGGCGATAGAGAACAGAGGCGGCAGGGGGGATGAGAGAACAGAGGGGCAGGCGGGCGATGATGAGAACAGAGCGGCAGGCAGCAGACAGAAACAGGCAGAATGGAAAGTTTCCATAAGTCCCCCATGACGGCCCACTAGGAGGATGACCCTTGACCTCTGTAGGGACAGGAAGCAGAGAGGTTTAAAAGCCTCCCCCCCAAATCCTCCCGCCAGTGTCTTCCTGTCCCTACATGGGTCGGTCAAGAGAGGGTCTCTCTCCTCTAGTGGGGGGGGGGACGTTAAAAAAAAAAAAAAAAAATCTTATATCACGTGGAGTTACCTGGGGTTACGCCGACTGCGGTCCAAGTTCCCCTCCGGACAGTCCTCGGTTGGCCCGGCGCTGCGGGCTCTCTGGACAGGAACATCGTCGGATGCCGTCCTCTCGGCGGGTTGGTTCGCCAGGCCCTCGCGCGGACGCGGGAACTAGTTTCCCAGAAATCCTCCGGGACGGAAGTGACCGCGGAGGGAAGCGCGGAACACGAAGGGGCCACCGGCAGGGGGATGGGCTCCCCATGAGGATATTAAATCCTCAAAGCGGGGTAGTCAGTTGATCTGAGGTCTATGACTGTGTTTCTTGGCTGGCCGTCCCAGACACTATAATGGCTGATGAGGCAGACTTGGGCCTACTCCACCCCCGGTTCACGTGAGTGGTGCTGTGTGGGAAAGTTATATCTATGTGTTAAGATCACCAGTCATTATTCCCTTGCCTTCCTCCCTAGGAGCAAGCGTCCAAGGGGAAAGGCAAGGAAGAAAAACCAGGGAAGTCTGAAAAAACCAGTAGAGAGAAACCGGAAAGAAGTAGAATCCCGGTTAAAAAAATGTAGTATGTGTCTCCGTACTCTATCCGAAGGCTATAAGAAACCGATCTGAATCCTGCATTGAGGATTTCATGCGGGAGGAAAAAAATGTCCTTATGGACGAACTTAAGACCTTTATAGAAGAGAAGGTGGGTTCTTCGGTGGCGGCAGCAATCAGGGAGCCCCCCCGCATAAGAAGGCTCGGGTCGTATCAGCTTCCTCATCAGAGGAAGAAGAGGGGTGCATTACGACTCTCCTTCCTGCTTCTGGCCGGAGACCAGGAACATCAGGATCGTGAGCAGGCAACAAGCTTCCCGCTACCTATTCCAAAATGACCATTTAGACGACTTCTGAAAGCTATGCGTGATACACTAAACTTAGAAGACGAAGAACCCCCCCTTTCTCGTGAAGATGAATGTTTGGGGGACTTAAAGCTAAGAAAACCTCGTGTTGTTTCCCCTTAACGATACCCTTAGAGGGTTAATTAATCAAGAATGGAAAGATCCTGAGAGGAAAATAGCGGTCTCAAAGAACTTCAGAGAAAGCGCTTAATCTTCGACCCAGAAGAATCAAAAGACTGGGACTCATTCCCCAAAGTTGACGTGAGGTATCCAAGGTCTCAAAGAAAATGGATTTGCCCTTTGAAGATTCGGCTCAGCTGAGAGACCGATGGATAGAAAATCTGAAGCCCTTTAAAGAAAGCATGGGAAACATCCATGGTAAGCCTTAAATCAAATTTAGTGGCCACCCGGGGCAAGAACATTATACTTCTGGCTGGGGAAATTGGAGTCCCATATCCGGGAGGGCACTCCCAGAGAAGCCTTACTGGAAAGCATACCGTTGTTAAGATCAGCCATAGCTTTCTCGCAGACGCATCTGCAGAAGGAATACGGTTGCCGCAAAAGAAGGAGCCCTTACCAATACCACCAGGAGGGCCCTATGGCTAAAACAGTGGGGCGGGGGATATCCGCTCTAAATCCAAGTTGTGCAGCATTCCCTTTTCAGGGGACTTGTTTTTGGGCTGAATTAGAGCCATATTAGAAAAAGCGTGCGACAGGAAAAGGGGATTTCCAGAGACCAAATCAATACCCAAGAAGTCTTCCTTTCGTCCTTTTAGGGAACACCCGAGAGAACTTACCGTGGCAAAGGTAGCAAGGGCGCTGGAGGTACCCCAAAAGGAGGAAGGGGGAAGGGTTTCCCATTCTCTAATCCCCAGAAGGTCCAGGGAACAAGAAACAATGACGCCAGAGTGGGGGGGGGGGGGGCGTCTCTGTGTTTCCTATCGAGGGGCGAAGATCACCTCGAATCCTTGGGTACTGACATATGGAAACAGGTTACAGGATAGAGATTTTCATCACCCCCCCCCCCACCCTCCAAGGTTCATCGCCCTTTACCATCTCTCTCTCACTCTACACATTCCTTCATTTGGCAGGAAGTATTTCATCTAGCCCACAGGGAGTGGTGGTGCCGGTTCCCGGAACAAGAAAAATTGGTATTCTACTCCCCGTTGTTTCTAGTCAAAAAAAGACGGATCAATAGATCCTAATCATCAACTAAAGAACATAAAACCTTCATGTTTACAAGAGATTTCGCATGGGAGCGGTTAGAAACTGTACCCAACTTATTCACACAGACTCCTATATGTGCACATTAGATCTACAAGATGCATACTATCATGTAACTATTCACCCCTCATTCAGAGATTCCTAAGATTCTCGGTTCTCTCTCCCGAGGGCTCTGTTTACACTTTCAGTTCCGTGCACATTCCATTCGGTATCTCATCTGCTCCAAGGTCTTACCAAGATTCATGGTGGAGGTGGTGTAGACTTTCTAAGACTACAAGATATATCCATCATCCCATACCTAGACGACTTGCTAATTATAGGGAAAGACAAACAAAACCTAATTTGGCAAGAGAGTCTTCCTAAGAATTATCAGAGTTGGGGTGGTTAATCAACCTGAAAAAATCAAGTTTAATACCTTCCACTCAAAAGACTTTTCTAGGGATCATATAGATTCAACTCACAGATGTCTTTCTTCTCAGGAGAAAATAATCAACAATAAAGCATCAGATTCACTCATTCAGAAGGAAGGACTCCTCACCAGGCAGGCAGGCGATGAAGATCCTGGGGTCCTCACAGCATGCCTACTGCAGGCGCATGGAG
Organism: Engystomops pustulosus; assembly: GCA_019512145.1. Taxonomy (NCBI): domain Eukaryota; kingdom Metazoa; phylum Chordata; class Amphibia; order Anura; family Leptodactylidae; genus Engystomops; species Engystomops pustulosus. The sequence goes on along the minus strand of CM033648.1, from coordinate 1,776,998 downwards.
TCAGAGCCATACTCGGATCCTTCAGAATTGGATTTGACTTTCTGGAACAGGAAGTCTTCGGGGCTAGACAAGAAGATTCGGATTCCTTCCTTTGTAAAGAGGAACCTGTGTGGTGGACGGAATCAAGGAACCTAGAGAAAGAAAGGGTATGTTGGCACCACCGCCCAAACATCACTATTGTGACAGACGCAAGCGTCAGGCTGGGGAGCAATCCTTCCTTCCACTACGAGCAAGGGTCCTGGACTCTAGCCAAGCAAGGAACAGCTCAAATTACAGGGAATTAAGAGCAGTATGGGAAGCACTAAAGCAAACACAGCCTATCTGAATCAATCATATCCACATACTCTCGGACAACATCTCGACAGTGTCCTATTTAGGAGACAAGGGGGTACAAGGTCCCAGTGCTATCGAAGCTGGTCATACCATCTTCGGTGGGCGAAGAAAACATCCTTTCCATCTGGCCACATCTGAAGGGAACCCAAACAAGAGAAGCGGATTATCTCGCAGGAGAGAAATCTACCAAACGATGGTGTCTCAACAGGAGATCTTCTCATCTCAACCAGTGTCTGGGGCATGCCCCCAAAGACCTGTTGCCACAAGGAGGAATAAAAAATGCCAGCAATAATCTCTCTGGAGGCAGCGAGCCGGGATCCACTGGATGCGTCAGCAATCGTGGAATGGAAGTTCTCTGTGATAAAGGTTGGACAGATACAACCAAATGTGAAATAAATTACGAATTGGAACAATTTACGGAGGTTCAGAGGTTTATTGTTTCAATGCTGTTTCAGCGTTTCCTGTTTCTAAGGAAATAAAATGCGGTTGTGAGAAACTTTCTGGGGTCTTGTCTCATTTCATGACCCCAAATATCCCAGGAAATCCTTCACCTGATAAATCTGGATTCTCTTCTCTCCATCGCTCGGGGAAGACCAAGATTCCTGGTACAGCGCCGCCATAGGCAGAGTCTGGTATTGCGGATCCAAGTGAATGGGAGTGCGATGCGATACAAGACGCGTTCTATGGGTGGAGGGAGAAGAGGCGGCAGGCGGGCGATGAGAGAACAGAGGCGGCAGGCGGGCGATGAGAGAACAGAGGCGGCAGGCGGGCGATGAGAGAACAGAGGCGGCAGGCGGGCGATGAGAGAACAGAGGCGGCAGACGGACGATGAGAGAACAGAGGCGGCAGACGGACGATGAGAGAACAGAGGCGGCAGACGGACGATGAGAGAACAGAGGCGGCAGACGGACGATGAGAGAACAGAGGCGGCAGAATGGAAAGTTTCCATAACGTCCCCCATGACGGCCCACTAGGAGGATGACCCTTGACCTCTGTAGGGACAGGAAGCAGAGAGGTTAAAAGCCTCCCCCCCACATCCTCCCGCCAGTGTCTTCCTGTCCCTACATGGGTCAGGTCAAGAGAGGGTCTCTCTCCTCCTAGTGGGGGGGGGGACGTTAAAAAAAAAAAAAAAAAAATCTTATACTCACGTGGAGTTACCTGGGGTTACGCCGACTGCGGTCCAAGTTCCCCTCCGGACAGTCCTCGGTTGGCCCGGCGCTGCGGGCTCTCCCTGGACAGGAACATCGTCCGGATGCCGTCCTCTCCGGCGGGTTGGTTCGCCAGGCCCTCGCGCGGACGCGGGAACTACGTTTCCCAGAAATCCTCCGGGACCGGAAGTGACCGCGGAGGTAAGCGCGGAACACGAAGGCGGCCACCGGCAGGGGGATGGGCTCCCCATGAAGGTATTTAAATCCTCAAAAGCGGGTAGTCAGTTGATCTGAGGTCTATGACTGTGTTTCTTGGCTGGCCGTCCCAGACACTATAATGGCTGATGAGGCAGACTTGGGCCTACTCCACCCCCCGGTTCACGTGAGTGGTGCTGTGTGGCAAGTTATATTCTTTATGTGTTAAGATCACCAAGTCATTATTCCCTTGCCTTCCTCCCCTAGGAGCAAGCGTCCAAGGGGAAAGGCAAGGAAGAAAAACCAGGGAAGTCTGAAAAAACCAGTAGAGAGAAACCGGAAAGAAGTAGAATCCCGGTTAAAAAAATGTAGTATGTGTCTCCGTACTCTATCCGAAGGCTATAAGAAACCGATCTGTAAATCCTGCATTGAGGATTTCATGCGGGAGGAAAAAATGTCCTTTATGGACGAACTTAAGACCTTTATAGAAGAGAAGGTGGGTTCTTCGGTGGCGGCAGCCACTCAGGGAGCCCCCCCGCATAAGAAGGCTCGGGTCGTATCAGCTTCCTCATCAGAGGAAGAAGAGGGGTGCATTTCAGACTCTCCTTCCTGCTCTCTGGCCGGAGACCAGGAACATCAGGATCGTGAGCAGGCAACAAGCTCCCGCTACCTATTCCAAAATGACCATTTAGACGACCTTCTGAAAGCTATGCGTGATACACTAAACTTAGAAGACGAAGAACCCCCCCTTTCTCGTGAAGATGAATTGTTTGGGGGACTTAAAGCTAAGAAACATCGTGTGTTTCCCCTTAACGATACCCTTAGAGGGTTAATTAATCAAGAATGGAAAGATCCTGAGAGGAAAATAGCGGTCTCAAAGAACTTCAGAAAGCGCTTAATCTTCGACCCAGAAGAATCAAAAGACTGGGACTCATTCCCCAAAGTTGACGTGCAGGTATCCAAGGTCTCAAAGAAAATGGATTTGCCCTTTGAAGATTCGGCTCAGCTGAGAGACCCGATGGATAGAAAATCTGAAGCCCTTTTAAAGAAAGCATGGGAAACATCCATGTTAAGCCTTAAATCAAATTTAGTGGCCACCTCGGTGGCAAGAACATTATACTTCTGGCTGGGGAAATTGGAGTCCCATATCCGGGAGGGCACTCCCAGAGAAGCCTTACTGGAAAGCATACCGTTGTTAAGATCAGCCACTGCTTTTCTCGCAGACGCATCTGCAGAAGGAATACGGTTCGCCGCAAAAGAAGGAGCCCTTACCAATACCACCAGGAGGGCCCTATGGCTAAAACAGTGGGGCGGGGATATCCGCTCTAAATCCAAGTTGTGCAGCATTCCCTTTTCAGGGGACTTTGTTTTTGGGCCTGAATTAGACGCCATATTAGAAAAAGCGTGCGACAGGAAAAGGGGATTTCCAGAGACCAAATCAATACCCAAGAAGTCTTCCTTTCGTCCTTTTAGGAACACCCGAGAGACTTACCGTGGCAAAGGTAAGCAAGGGCGCTGGAGTTACCCCAAAGGAGGAAGGGGAAGGGGTTTCCCATTCTCTAATCCCCCAGAAGGTCCAGGAAACAAGAAACAATGACGCCGAGTGGGGGGGGGGGGGGGGCGTCTCCTGTGTTTCCTATCCGAGTGGGCGAAGATCACCTCGAATCCTTGGGTACTGCACATATGGACAGGTTACAGGTAGATAGAATTTTCAATCAACCCCCCCCCCCCCTTCTCCAAGGTTCATCGCCCCTTTACCATCTCTCTCTCACTCTACACATTCCTTCATTTGGCAGGAAGTATTTCATCTAGCCCACATGGGAGTGGTGGTGCCGGTTCCCCGAGAACAAGAAAAATTGGTATTCTACTCCCCGTTGTTTCTAGTCAAAAAACCAGACGGATCAAATCGCCTAATCATCAACTTAAAAGAACTAAACCGCTTCATTGTTTACAGAAGATTTCGCATGGAGTCGGTAAGAACTGCTACCCAACTTATTCACACAGACTCCTATATGTGCACATTAGATCTACAAGATGCATACTATCATGTACCTATTCACCCCTCATCTCAGAGATTCCTAAGATTCTCGGTTCTCTCTCCCGAGGGCTCTGTCTTACACTTTCAGTTCCGTGCACTTCCATTCGGTATCTCATCTGCTCCAAGGGTCTTTACCAAGATCATGGTGGAGGTGGTAGACTTTCTAAGACTACAAGATATATCCATCATCCCATACCTAGACGACTTGCTAATTATAGGGAAAGACAAACAAAACCTAATTTCGGCAAGAGAGTCTTCCCTAAGAATTTTATCAGAGTTGGGGTGGTTAATCAACCTGAAAAAATCAAGTTTAATACCTTCCACTCAAAAGACTTTTCTAGGGATCATATTAGATTCAACTCACCAGATGTCTTTTCTTCCTCAGGAGAAAATAATCAACATAAAGCATCAGATTCACTCATTCAGAAGGAAGGACTCTATACCAGTCAGGCAGGCGATGAAGATCCTGGGGCTCCTCACAGCATGCCTACCTGCAGTCGCATGGAGTCAGAGCCATACTCGGATCCTTCAGAATTGGATTTTGACTTTCTGGAACAGGAAGTCTTCGGGGCTAGACAAGAAGATTCGGATTCCTTCCTTTGTAAAGAGGAACCTGCTGTGGTGGACGGAATCAAGGAACCTAGAGAAAGGAGTATGTTGGCACCACCGCCCAAACATCACTATTGTGACAGACGCAAGCAGCTCAGGCTGGGGAGCAATCCTTCCTTCCCACTACGAGCAAGGGTCCTGGACTCTAGCCCAAGCAAGGAACAGCTCAAATTACAGGGAATTAAGAGCAGTATGGGAAGCACTAAAGTCAAACACAGCCTATCTGAGGAATCATCATATCCACATACTCTCGGACAACATCTCGACAGTGTCCTATTTAAGGAGACAAGGGGGTACAAGGTCCCCAGTGCTATCGAAGCTGGCTCATACCATCTTCCGGTGGGCAGAAGAAAACATCCTTTCCATCTCGGCCACCCATCTGAAGGGAACCCAAAACAGAGAAGCGGATTATCTCAGCAGGAGAGAAATCCTACCAAACGAATGGTGTCTCAACCAGGAGATCTTCCTACATCTAACCAGTGTCTGGGGCATGCCCCAAATAGACCTGTTTGCCACAAGGGAGAATACAAAATGCCAGCAATACTTCTCTCTGGAGGCAAGCGAGTCCAGGGATCACATGGATGCGTTCAGCCATCGCTGGAATGGAAGTCTCATGTATGCCTTTCCCCCAATTCCCCTAATTGCGAGAGTACTCAGAAAAATCTTGCTCGACGGGACAAGGGTGATCTTGATCTGCCCAGATTGGCCAAAAAGAAGCTGGTATCCGCTGTTGAGGTCCCTATCTGTCCAGCAACCTCTTATGCTACCGATTCGGAAGGACCTCCTGTACCAAGGTCCGATTTTCCACTCAGATCCAGGGAAACTCCGTCTGGCAGCCTGGATCCTGAGTTCGAATTCCTAAGGTCCCAGGGTCTCTCTCGAGCTGTAATAACCACATTGAAGGCAAGTAGGAAAAAGGTTACTTTCGCCATATATCATAAGATATGGAAAAAGTTTGTGACCTTTTGTGGGGCTAATCCTCCCTCTCAGACTAACCCAAATATTTTACAGGTATTAAACTTCCTGCAAAAAGGACTAGAAATTGGTCTTTCCACTAGCACCTTGAAAGTCCAAATTTCGGCTCTGAGTGCATTCTTCGACCATCCCCTGGCGGACCACAGGTGGGTCAAAAGATTTATTGCAGCTGCAAATAGGATTAGGCCTCAGATTTTGAAACGGGTTCCCTCCTGTGATCTCTCCCTGGTTCTGGATGCTCTCTCCAGACCCCCCTTTGAGCCTTTGGAGAGCACTAGTATAAAAAACTTAACTTTAAAGACTTCTCTGTTAATAGCCGTGACTTCAGCTAGAAGGCTGGGGGAACTCCAAGCCATTTCCATTAGAGAACCATATATGTGTATTCTCCCCGACAGGATAACTCTGACTCTGGATCCGAGTTTCGTTCCCAAAGTGGCTTCCGGATTTCACAAGAATCAGGAAATAATCCTTCCATCTTTTTACGGGAATCCTTCTTCAAGCAAGGAAGTAGCGTGGCATTCCCTGGACGTAAGGCGCTCGGTTTTAGAGTATTTAAAAGCCACAAAATCCTGGCGCAAAGATCACAATCTCTTTGTTCAGTTTCAGGGGAAGAACAAAGGGGCATCCAAAACCACGATCGCCAGATGGTTAAAGACTGCCATAGCCTCTTGTTACACAGAACAAGGGAAAGAAGTTCCTCCTAATCTTAAAGCCCATTCCACCAGAGCCATATCCGCCTCCTGGGCAGAGAAGAGGGGCGCTTCTCTTGAACAAATCTGCAGAGCTGCCACCTGGGTTTCTTCATCCACCTTTGCAAAACACTATCGGCTGGACTTACCCAACTCACAGGATCTCGCCTTCGGTCAGAAGGTTCTCCAGGCTGTGGTCCCACCCTAACTCTACTAATTTTGTAGATCTCCTAGTGGGCCGTCATGGGGGACGTTATGGAAATTGTGAATTAGACTCACCGGTAATTCGGTTTCCATCTAGTCCTCCATGACGGCCTATATAATTTGTTGTAAATTTCTGTATGTGATACAAAACAGGCAGAATAAAAATATGTTGTATCTTCCACCGGTGTAGTTATTTGGTAGACACTGGCGGGAGGATGTGGGGGGGAGGCTTTTAACCTCTCTGCTTCCTGTCCCTACAGAGGTCAAGGGTCATCCTCCTAGTGGGCCGTCATGGAGGACTAGATGGAAACTGAGTTACCGGTGAGTCTAATTCACAATTTTGCAGGGAGGCGACCAAAATGTGATAAGCTGCAGAAATATTAACAAGTGACTACAAGAAACTAATCGTGATCAGCGCCGGGCACTTCCTTGTTCTCCTAGTTTGGCTCTTATCTGCCCTGCACTAGAATTTATTCTATAAGACAGAAGATTCCATAGAAGTCTATGGAGAGGGAGGGGGGAGTCCCAGCAGCTTGGTCTCCACCTACACACAGAAGCAACTGCAGAGTCATAGTCCCTTGTCATCTCCCCCCTGTAGTCTAAGAAACAGTGTCATCTTTTCTAGCTGTAGCTGTGCGCTTCCACGTTTTCTTGCTTCCATGTGTCCTTCACGCCATAGAAGTCTATGGAGAGGAGTCACAGCAGCTAGGTCTCCACCTATTCAGAGAGATGGGAAGTGACCTAATGATGAGACCTGTAGTTACTCCCTGTATACACACGGTACTACTGCAATGTTTACAGCTCTGGCTGCAGAGACATTACTAAGGGAAGTTTAGATTTAGAATGGAGAATAAGAGAAACATGTAAACAAGGTTTATAAGCCCTAAAAGGGGTTGTCCTACAGAATCGGTTATCACTGGGACCCCCTTCCCAATTCACAAGAATCTGTGACCCATAAAATTTGACGCCGAACAAATGAGCAGCCACTAGAGGGCGTCACAGTAGTGGTTTCTGCCTGTGGGTCACATTTTGTGTGTGGCTGTATACATTCATACATTTAGCTCCCCCTAGTGGCAGCAGTAGTGAGTGACTTCCAGGAAAACAATAAAAATGTGATCCTCGTTCTCTGACAATTTTTGGTTTTATTTAAAAATTCCAAGAACAGAGTAACAGTAATTCCATAAACCAGAGAACCTCCCATCCCATGTGTAGTGATCAAATTTCGGGGAATGTACAAGTATATTTGTATTATTTTGCTTTTTATTATTGTTTTTTTTTGCTCAGTATCACATGATGTTAGATTCGCTCTGCGAGGTCACGGCGAGGGATATCCGACTCATCGGCCCCAGCCCGGAGATCACAATCCGGGGGTGACGCTCAGCAGAACCGCTGACACCGTGAACCCTGTCACATGACTGTGATGAGCTCCGCCCATAGAGGGGGGGGACATTGAGTTCTTGCTTAGCCAAAGTAGCCCCACATGAAGACGGCGGCGCTCATACACACCACCAGGTTAATGTTCAGGATGTGTTTCACTAATGGTTTTTCATAGAGCAAAACTTTGGGGTCTTCTACAGGGACGACGGGGGCCTCGTCGTTGTCCGTGTTCTTTTCCATCCCACATATCCAGAGTACGGCTTTCTTTAGGCGGGAGGTAAAGGGCACTTGTTCTGGGGGGGGGGAAAAAAAAAATCAAAGATTTCGGATTTGGGCCCCTAATGGGAGGATCAGACTACACAAGGTTTTGTTTGTAGTCAGTTACCATAGAGATACATTGTTCTGTTGAATGCACAATAATATCTGGAACTCTTACCTGTAGCCTGGATACTACTGGTGTCTGGGGGGCTCGTGTCATCGGGGGTCTCCACCACACTGTTCCTTTTATCCTCTTCTCTTTCGGGGGTCTCCACCTCGTGGCTCGTTTTGCCGTCTTCCTTTACTTCTCTCTTATGGAAGCGCGTGAACCAGGTGAGACGTGACACCTGGATGATAGGGGGAGGTTACATGGGGGTCTACAGATGTATTATGTGACATTAGGTGGGGGGCGTCTCACCATCTCCGGGGTGGGGGGCTCCGTCCACAGACTGACGGCCACCACCACTATGATGGTCAGCGCCGCCAGGATCATGGAGAAATACAAGTAGTGGATGTACTTGACCACCGCCGGCCGCGTGTCCACCTGGTCACATCGGGGGGCCGTGTAGACAAAGTCCAGCACCATGCGGATAATCCCAACCACCAAACCTATGGTCAGACCCCAGAACGCCCCCTGAAAAACAAAGGGAAGGGACTTAGGGTGCTGCACCCTCCAGTAACTGATGATTGGGCATCAAACAAGAAGCTCGATTACAGAGGGGGCTAAAAAAAAGCCCAATTGTGATCTCTCTCTCACCTTCTCATTGGACCTTTTCCAAAAGCAGCCGGCGATGAAGACCATGGCCACAGGGGGTTGTAGGTACGAACTAACAGACTGGATGTAGATGAAGAGCTGACCACCCTGGCTGGCCTGGACCAGGGGGATCCACAGGATGGAGACCACCACCAGCACCAACACAAAGACCCTGAAAGGAGGGAGACCTGAAGTCAACCTGTCACACTGGAAGCACCGTGCGTCATAGTATAGAGCAGGAGGAGCTGAGCAGATTGTACATAGTGTCCTATCTGCAGGCAGCATGTTATAGAGCAGTAGGAGCTGAGCAGATTGTACATAGTGTCCTATCTGCAGGCAGCATGTTATAGAGCAGTAGGTGCTGAGCAGATTGTACATAGTGTCCTATCTGCAGGCAGAATGTTATAGAGCAGTAGGAGCTGAGCAGATTGTACATAGTGTCCTATCTGCAGGCAGCATGTTATAGAGCAGGAGGGGCTGAGCAGATTGTACATAGTGTCCTATCTGCAGGGAGAATGTTATAGAGCAGGAGGAGCTGAGCAGATTGTACATAGTGTCCTATCTGCAGGCAGCATGTTATAGAGCAGGAGGAGCTGAGCAGATAGTTCATCGTGTCCTATCTGCTGTTTATAAGGATAAGGATAGCTTGTAACTTATTGATTGAATTTCCCATTGCTAAGCCTAGGAGTCCAGTGGGCGGTCCTGCTTGGTGACAGACCGCCTACCATCCATGAGTCATAGATTAGGACCACCCACTAAGCAAAAAACAAACATTGATTTTCCAGGTGACAGGTTGACTTGAGGTCACTAGATGGGATATAAGACCAGTGCTCGGGGCACCTACCTCCCCACTATCATCAGCTCCCACTCCGTGGAGCGCGGGCGGAAGTGGCGCCACAGATCCATGGTGAAGATGGTGCTGGCGCTATTAAATATGGAGGTCAGCGAAGACATGAGGGCGGCGATCATCACGGACATCATCAGACCTCTCAGTCCTAGGAGTGAAGCAGAGAGAGATGTGGAGTGCGGGGTCTTTCTCGACTTTTGTGGACCCCCTAATATCTCAGGTAACATAATACGACCCCCCCCGTATTCCTGTAGCCCCCACCTCTATGCAATGTGATGGTGACAGGATGACCTTGTGTTACCTATGGGTAATATTTCGATCACCATCTTGGGGTACGCAATATCCGAACATCCGGATGGGTTTCCGCAGATGGATTTACAGAGTTCGGGATCGGCGCAGGCCACCTGATCTGTAACGGGATGGATGAGAATGATGAGATCTGCAGCGGCCCGCGGCCCCCCACTCTCAGATCAGTGGACCCCCCCATACTGTGATACCTGTGAAGAGGATCCTGCTGATCATCCCAGGGAAGACCATTATAAAGAGGGGCAAGAACTTGATGTAAGCGGCCAGCAGGGAGCCCCCCTTGGCGTGGGACAGGTTCTTAGCGGACAGGGATCTTTGTACAATCACCTGGGGACACAACGACACGGACCGGTCACCACCTGCCCATTCCCATCCAAACCAAGGGCTCCAGGACCAGCACCATGTAGGGTCCTGGGGCCCAAGTCTACACCTACATGACGCCAATCTTGTCAATGACATTGCTACAGATATTGTATTTGAGCTGTGTTTCTGAGACCTGATAAACTATGTATTCTATCTGTAGCCACCACTAGGGGGAGCTCACCGCAGACAGACTAAGAGTAAGTCCCCATAGGGGAGAAATACTGCAGGAAACTTACTCCAGTGGTCAGTGTTGATTTTGGAAACATGTCTGCATTGAGCTCCCCCTGGTGGTGGCTGCAGTAGAGGGCCTTAGAAACATAGCACCCACTACTGAGCTCCAATACAATATCTGTAGCAGAGACCTGATAAAGTATACAGTGTATTCTGTCTGCCTGTAGCCACCAGCAGGGGGAGCACACTGAAGACAGGTTACTAAACTTACACTGACCTCAAGGGTGTTTCCTGCAGCATTTCCCCCCTATGGGGACAAGCCCTTAGTCAGTGAGCTCCCCCTAGTGGTGGCTGCAGGAAGTTAATGTGATACCTGATCCGTGCACCAGTACCAGAGGGATGGTATGGTCATGCCGATCAGGACGCCAGGCCACGGCAGGTCAGAGTCTACAGGATCTCTGAATAGGTGGAGGGCGTCTTCTCTGGGGAGGCCACACGTGGTGTTCTCTGCACGGACTGATGGGATTGCGGTGAAATATTTTTCCTCCAGACCTGGATATCCCCCGACCTTTATGAAACCTGAACGAAAAGTAGATGCATTTTATACCCGATTCCAACCAAGTCTTTGTATCTCTGCTGTGCAGAGTTTGTTACAATGTGTCAGTGCAGGTAAAATGTTGAGAGTTGTCATTAACACTTAGGCCTCAGTGTTAAGCCTAGAATTGTCTAGACTGCAGACAACTGTAACAAACCCTCAGCTGTGAGAAGTACGGGGTCAGGACAGGGTTGTAGTGCCTATGGATGTGCTATTGGATACTTACTAAAGACCATGAGAATCAGCGCCCCGATAATCATGATGACAGTTTGCAGGGTGTCAGTGTAGATGACTGCAGCCAGGCCCCCTATAAAACGGGTCAGAACCAAGAGAAACAGTGGATCAGCAGACTGCAACAAGTTTTACATATTGTCCCTGGAGAGATGTGTATGTTGTTAGTATTAGCAGGTCTGTCAAATACGGGGGCATTTCCTCACACTGCTGTGTCCTTGGCTCTCTGTACTAAGCTTCATAGCTTAATATGACTGCTGTACTACTGAACCAGAAGCCTTCAACATTTTTTACTCCGAGCAGAGAGCTAAGAGCACAGCAGTGTTAGTACATGTACTTGGAGAAGCTACAGTCAGATGTGTACAACTCACCAGCCACGGTGTAGATGGCGGTGATGACGAGTAACCCGATCACGGCCACATACAGATCCCAGTGCAGGGCCTGCTGGATAAACAGCGCTCCAGCATAAATGTCCACCTGTGAAAAAAGCACAGCAGACACGTGGGAGGGGGCACACCTGTATATATGGGGGAGATCGGCAGGGGCAGGTGCTCAACATCAAAAGCTGTGAATTACTTCCATTTTGAAACCGCCACTAGAGGGAGCTATTGTATGATGCTTTATTATAGAGTTGGACAGCTCCTCCTAGTGGATGTTCTATATAAAGCATGCAGTGTGCACTTGAGCTCCCTCTAGTGGTGGCTGAAGGCAGACATGAGTTTAGAATTTAGGTCTAGGCAGAGGATTAGGAGCTCGGTATCAGATCTTGGACTTACAGATATCTTGGTGAATATATAGATGAACAGGTAGAGGATGGCGAGATAAATCTGGATGCGTTTCCCTCCGAAGCGTTTCTGCAGGTACTCCGGCATGGTGGTGACCTGGATATAAGACACGGACATGAGGGGACGTGGACACTGAACATACGGATCATATGGATGGATCACTTACCCCAGCGGATAGATATATGGGAAGAAACAACCAGGCCAACACCAAGACACAGAAGAGGCCCTGCAGGGGGACACAAGGGGTTAAGGATCAATGCAAATTCTATATACCATCAATACAATGGGGTCATGTTGGTTTTCTCTTTAGCGGTGTAAATTTACTAGAAAATTTGAGAAAACATCCACAATTATGTAATACCCCATTTCTCCTGCGGGAGCGCTGCAGGAAAACTAAACACTTGCAGTTTGATTCCTAACAGATCACAGCTAATCACTGGGGTCCCAACAGCAGGAATTTGGGTGGGATGCTGCACATAAGGAGTCCCCAGACTGGAAACCCCCTTTAAACTATTAAAATAACACATTTTGAAGTCCCACAGTGACTGTTCCCCTGGATTGTATGCAGAGCTGTTACTATGGACAACGTCATCACGGACAGATGTGATGGACCAGGGAGTATATTGTTTCCTACTTCCATTGAAATAAACTGAACTTATGACTGCTGCTTTGGGTGTGTTTGGAGTATAATATAAAACTTTCCCGATATCAGTCACATTTGCACAGTGACCACCAGGAATAATAATAATAAGAAGGGACGTTCACACTGATCTCCATACCAAAATCATCAGGAATAACAGCAGAATAGTGAGTGCAGCTCTGGAGTATAATACAGGATGTAACTCAGGATCAGTACAGGATAAGTAATGTCATGCATGTACACAGTGACTGCACCAGCAGCAGAATAGTGAGTGTAGCTCTGGAGTCTAATACAGGATGTAAAGGGTTGAGCTATAATACTGGACCTACCTGTATACGATGCCTTTAGTGTGCAGAAACAGCAGCCCCACGGCTATCTCTGCTGCATAGAATCTGGAAGGAGGAAACAGAGAGACACATAGTAACTACTACAGGTGATCCACCAGGTAATGAAGTCGTCAGTTTTCGGGGTGATCATTGGCTGCGGACCACACAACTATGAAACGTGTAATAATACGACAATCTTGAGAAGATGGCGCCTCGCTGCATAATATATAAATCAGCATAAAATATTCTCAACTTAAAAAGAGAAACCCTTCTATGTATCTTACAAGTTCCCAATGACTTCTGGATGCTCAATTCCCAGGCCTCCCCCCTCCCCTTACAGCGATTACCGTGCCTTTCTTCTTCCCAGCTTATTCCCTGGTGGGGTCCTCAGCGCTTCACTACAGCGCGGGAGAAGAGGAGTCAGAATTTTAAGAACAGTCTTAAAGACTTTTGTCGACAAATCTTGGCATTTCCGTAGCTGTGAGTCTAGATGGGGGAGGTATTAGCTATAGGTGGGGTCTTATCTTCATAGATAGAAGCTGCAATACCACACATGACTGGTGGGCAATGGGGGCGCTGCAGTACCATAAACATTCTAGGAACAAGATTGGCAACCTTGATCTGCAGTAACATACACAGCCCAACGACAAGGGTGGCGCTGCTGAGCTAAGAAATAAATACTTACACTGCGTGTGGTTCCTTAAACCTCCCAACCTGCTGGATCTGATACATGAGGTCGCCCCCGTTGACAAATTCCATCACAAAATAGAGTCGGTCCTGCAAGAATGTACAGAAATCCGGCATCAATGGAACCAGATTATGACAATTTTGGGATAACTGGACAATAGGGGGCGCCCTCCACACTACTACAGTACATGCATGCTCGGCTGAGCCTAGTGTGCGGGTGTTAGGTAGGGTCTGGAGGAATAGCTGTAGGACTCTTACCATGGTCTGGAAGCAGGAGTGCAGCTGTGTGAGGAAGGGCGGCTTCCCGGGGAGGGCCAGCACCCGCTTCTCCACCATTGTACATTCTACATCATCGTCCTGGATCACCACATCTTTCTTCAGGATCTTTATTGCATACAGCTCGTCCGTCCCCTTCCTCTCCGCTAGGATCACCTGTGATTGGAGGGGGAGACGCCATCAGCGCTTGGCCCTCATTTCACGTACATATGGATTTTTTGTATTTGGGAAGGAGACGGTAAAAGCGTAAGAAACGCATTGAGCTTTTATGGGACCATTAAAGCAGAAAATTGAAATGTTCCGATATCAGAGAAATAGGAGATGGCGGGCGCCCGTCTTTCCAAGAACCGCAACTTATCATGTAAAGAAACGCACGCAAAAGGTTTAATGAAAGAAGACATAGAAGAGTCTCTCCTTTCTTCACCCTCACTCATTAATTCAATAGAGGAAGAGGAGTGACTATGGAAAGCTATACGATTCAGCTCCATTCCTCGGGGGTGTGGCTATATGATTAGGCTCCATTCCTTGGGGGTGTGGCTATACGATTAGGCTCCATTCCTCGGGGGTGTGGCTATATGCTTGTGCAGTATCCCTCAGGACGCTAAATGCTTGCACAGTGTCACTCAGGGATGTGGCTATAGGCTTGCGCAGCATCCCTCAGGGGTCGGACCAAGTCACTAAGCTCCATTCCTCAGGGATGTGGCTCTTTTAAACATTCTGTAAGTCCGGGATCCATGGATGCGTTCAGCCATCGCTGGAATGGAAGTCTATGTCATGCCTTCCCCCAATTCCCCTAATGCGAGAGTACTCAGAAAAATCTTGCCGACGGGACACGGGTGATCTGATGATGCTCCCAGATGGCCAAAAAAGCTGGTATCCGCTGTTGAGGTCCCTATCTGTCCAGAACCTCTTATGTACCGATTCGGAAGGACCTCCTGTACCAAGGTCCGATTTCCACTCAGATCCGGGAAAATCCGTCTGGCAGCCTGGATCCGAGTTCGAATTTTTTTTTCCTAAGTCCCAGGGGTCTCTTCGAGCCTGTAATAACCAACATTGAAGGCAACTAGAAAAAGGTAACTTCGCCATATATCCATAGATATGGAACAAAAGTTTGTGGACCTTTTGTGGGGCTAATCCTCCCTACTCGACAACCCAAAATATTTACAGGTATTAAACTTCCTGCAAAAAGGATAGAAATTGGTCCTTTCAATAGCCCTGAAAGTCCAAAATTTCGGCTCTGAGTGCATTCTTCGACCATCCCCTGGCGGACACAGGTGGGTCAAAGATATTGATGCAGCTGCCAAAATAGGATTAGCGCTCAGATTTTGAAACGGGTTCCCTCCGTGATCTCCACTGGGTTGAGTGCTCTTCTCCAGGACCCCCCTTTGAGCCTTTGGAGAGCACTAGTATAAAAAACTAAACTTTAAAGACTTCTGCTGTGAATAGCCGGACTCAGTATAGAAGGTCGGGGAGGGACTCCAAGCCATTTCCATTAAGAACATATATGTATCTGTCCCCGACAGGATAACGCTGACTACTGGATACCGAGTTCGTTCCCAAGTGGCTTACGGATTTTCACACGAATCAGGAGAAATTAATCCTTCCATCTTTTACGGGAATCCTTCTTCAAGCAGGAAGTAGCGTGGCATCCACCGTGACGTAAGGCGACTCGGTTTTAGAGATTAAAGCCACAAAATCATGGAGCAAGATCACAATCTCATTTGTTCAGTTTCAGGGGAAGAACAAAGGGCACCACCACAACGATGCCAGGATGGTTAAAGGACTGCCATAGGCCTCTGTTACAACAGAACAAGGGAAAGAATTCAGCCTACTCTCCCTCTCTTCCCCCCACCCCCTATCTAAAGCCCATTCCACCAGGAGCCATATCCGCCTCCTGGGCCAGAGAAAGATGAGGGGCGCTTCTCTTGACAAATCTGCAGAGCTGCCCACATGGTATCTTCGCATCCACCTTTGCAAAACACTATCGGCTGGACTTACCCAATCACAGGATCGCCTCGGTAGAAGGTTCTCAGGCTTGGTCCCACCCTGACTCTACTAATTTGTAGATCTCTAGTGGGCCGTCAGTGGGGAGACGTTATGGAAATTGTGAATTAGGACTCACCCGGTACATTCGGTTTTCCATTAAGTCCTCCATGACTGGCCCATATAATTTTTGTTGTAAATTTCTTATGTGATACAAAACAGGGCAGGAATAAAAATTGCTTGGTATCTTCCACCGGTGTAGTTATTGGTAGACAACTGGCATGGGAGGAGTGTGGGGGGGAGGCTTTTAACTCTCTGGCTTCCTGTCCCTACAGAGGTCAAGGTCATCCTCCTAGTGGGCCGTCATGGAGGACTAGATGGAACAATGAGTTACCGGTGAGTCTAATTCACAATTTTGCAGGGAGGCACCCAAAATGTGATAAGGCTGCAGAAAATATAACAAGCTGACATACAAAGAAAAACTATTCGTGATCAGCGCCGTGGCACTTCCTTGTTCTCCAGTTTGGTCTTATTCTGCCTGCACAGAAATTACTATAAGACAGAAGATATCTATAGAAGGTCTATGGAGAGGGGAGGGGAAAGTTTTCCCAGCAGTGTCTCACCTCACACAGAAGCGCTGCTGAGTCGAGCCTGTCATCTTCCCCCTGTAGTCTGTAAGAAACTGTGTCCTCTTTTCTAGTGTAGCAGGGCTTCCACGTTGTTTCTGCTTTTATGTGAGCCTTCACGCCATAGAAGTCTATGGAGAGGAGTCACAGCCAGCTAGTCTCCCCATTAGAGAGATGGGAAGTGACCCTAATGGATGAGACTGTAGTTACTCCTGTATAAAACGGTACTACTGCAATGTTTACAGGCTCCGGTGCAGGCTGCAGAGAACATTATAGGGAAGTTTAGATTAGAATGAGAGAATAAGAGAAAATTGTAAACAAGTTATAACCCCACAAAGAAGTTTGTCCCTACAGAATCGGTTATCACTGGGACCCCCTTCACAATTGCACAAGAATCTGGGACCCATAAAATTGCGACGGAACAAATGAGCATCCACTAGAGGGGGTTCACAGAGTGGTTTCTGACCTGTGGGTCACATTTTGTGTGTGGCTGTATACCATCATACACTTGGTCCCCCTTAGTGGCGCGAGAGTAGTAGTGAGTGACTTCCAGGAAAAACAATAAAATGTGATCCCGTCATCTGACAATTTTTGGTTTTATTTAAAATTCCAAGGAACAAGTAGAGTAACAGTAATTCCATAAACCAAGAGAACCTCCACTCCATGTGAGTGATCAATTTCGGGGAATGACAAGTATTTGTGTATTATTTTGCTGTTTATTATTGTTTTTTTTTGCCAGTATCACATGATGTGAGAATCTCGCTTGACAGGTCACGGCGAGGGATATACGACTCCATCGGCCCCAGACCGGAGTCACAATCCGGGGGTGACGCTCCGCAGAACCGACTGACACCGTGAACCCGTGTCAACTGACTTGGATGAGCTCGCCCATAGGAGGGGGGGGACATTGGTTCTTGCTTGCCAAAGTAGCCCCACATGAAGACGGGGCGCTCATACACACCACCAGGTATGTTCAGGATGTGTTTCACTAATGGTTTTTCATAGAGCAAAACTTTGGGGTCTTCTACAGGGACCGACAGGGGCACTCGTCGTGTCCGTGTTATTTTCCATCCCACAATATCCAGGACGGCTTCTTTAGGCGGGTGGTAAAGGGCACTTTGTTCTGGGGGGGGGGAAAAAAAAAAATCAAAGATTTCGGATTTGGGCCCCTAATGGGAGGATCAGACATACACAAGGTTTTGTTTGTAGTCAGTTACCATAGAGATACATTGTTTCTGCTGAATGCACAAATATTGGACTCTTACCTGTAGCCTGGATACTACTGGTGTCTGGGGGCTCGTGTCATGGGGGTCCCACACACGTTCCTTTATCCTCTTCTCTTTCAGGGGTCTCCACCTCGTGGCTCTTTTGCCGTCTCCTTTACTTCTCTTTATGGAAGCGCGTGAACCAGGTGAGACGTGACACCTGGATGATAGGGGGAGGTTACATGGGGGTCTACAGTGTTATGTGACATTAGGTGGGGGGCGTCTCACCATCTCCGGGTGGGGGGCTCCGTCCACAGACTGACGGCCACCACCACTATGATGGTCAGCGCCGCCAGGATCATGGAGAAATACAAGTAGTGGATTGTACTTGACCACCACGGCCGGTGTCCACTGGGTCACATCGGGGGGCCGTGTAGACAAAGTCCAGCACCATGCGGATAATCCCAACCCCCAAACCTATGGTCAGACCCAGAACGCCCCCTGAAAAAACAAGGGAAGGGACTTAGGGTCTGCACCCTCCAGTAACTGATGATGGGCAAACAAGGAAGCTCGATTTACAGAGGGGGCTAAAAAAAAAAGCCCAATTGTGATCTCTCTCTCACCTTCTCATTGGACCTTTTCCAAAAGCAGCCGGCGATGAAGACCATGGCCACAGGGGGTTGTAGTACGAACAACAGACTGGATGTAGATGAAGAGCTGACCACCCTGGCTGACTGGGACCAGGGGGATCCACAGGATGGAGACCACCACCAGCACCAACACAAAGACCCTGAAAGGAGGGAGACTGAAGTCAACCGTCACACTGAAGCACCGTGCGTCATAGTAATAGAGGAGGATGTGAGTGAGCAGATTGTATCTAGTGTCCTATCTGCAGGCAGCATGGTTATAGAGCAGTGAGGAGACTGAGAGATTGTTACATAGTGTCCTATCTGCAGCAGCATGTTAAGAGCAGTAGGTGCTGAGCAGATTGTACATAGTGTCTATCTGCAGGCAGAATGTGTATAGAGGCAGTAGGAGCTGAGCAGATTGTACATAGTGTCCTATCTGCAGGCAGCATGTATAGAGCAGGAGGGGGCTGATGACAGATGTAATAGTTGTCACTATATGCAGGGAGGAATGTTATAGAGCAGGAGGGCTGAGGCAGATTGACACTAGTGTCCTATCTGCAGGAGCATGTTATAGAGCAGGAGGAGCTGAGAGATAGTTATAGTGTCCTATCTGGTTTTATAAGAAAGGATAGCTGTAACTTATTGATGTGAATTTCCCATTGCTAAGCCTAGGAGTCCAGTGGGCGGTCCTGCTGGGGGACAGACCGCCTACCATCCATGAGTCATAGATTAGGACCACCCTAAGCAAAAACAAACATTGATTTTCCAGGTGACGGTTGACTGAGGTTCACTAGATGGGATATAAGACCAGTGCTCGGGGCACCTACTCCCCACTATCACAGCTCCCACATCCTGGAGGGGGCGGGGCGGAAGTGGCGCCAAGATCCATGTGAAGATGGTGCTGGCGCTATTAAATATGGAGGTCAGCGAAGACATGAGGGCGGCGATCATCACGGACATCATCAACCTCTCAGTCCTAGGAGTGAAGAGAGAGAAGATGTGGGAGTGCCGGGGTCTTTCTCGACTTGTGGGACCCCCTAATATCTCAGAAACAAATACGACCACCCCGTATCATGAGCCCACCACGATGCACATGTGAGGTGACGGATGACCTTGTGTTTACCTATGGGTAATATTTCGATCACCATCTTGGGGTAAGCACAATATCCGAACATCGCGATGGTTTTCCGCAGATGGATTTACAGAGTTCGGGATCGGCGCAGGCGACACTGATCTGTAAACGGGATGGATAGAATGATGAGATCTGCAGCGGCCCGCGGCCCCCCACTCTCAGATCAGTGGACCCCCCCATACTGTGATACCTGTGTAGAGGATCCTGCTGATCATCCCAGGAAGAATCCATTATAAAGAGGGCAAGAACTTGATGTAAGCGGCCAGCATGGGAGCCCCCTTGGCGTGGGACAGGTTCTTAGCGGACAGGGATCTTTGTACAATCACCTGGGGGACACAACGACACGTGACCGGTCACCACCTGCCCATTCCCATCCAAACAAGGGCTCCAGGACCAGCACCATGTAGGGTCCTGGGGCCCAAGTCTACACCTACATGACGCCAATCTGTCATGACATTGCTACAGATATTGTATTTGAGCTGTGTTTCTGAGACTGATAAAATATGTATTCTATCTGTAGCCACCACTAGGGGAGCTCACCGCAGACAGACTAAGAGATAAGTCCCCATAGGGGAAAATACTGCAGAAACTTACTCCATGGTCATGTTGATTTTGGAAAATTCTGCATTGAGCTCCCATGGTGGTGCTGCATAGAGGGCCTTAGAAACATAGCACCCACTACTGAGCTCCAATACATATCTAGCAGAGACCTGATATAAGAACAGTGTATTCTGTCTGCCTGTAGCCACCAGCAGGGGGAGCACACTGAGACAGGTACAACTACACTGACCTCAAGGGTGTTTCCTGCACATTCCCCCCTATGGGGACAAGCCCTTAGTCAGTGAGTCCCCCTAGTGGTGGCTGCAGGAAGTTAATGTGATACCTGATCCGTGCACCAGTACCAGAGGGATGGTATGGTCAGCGATCAGGACGCCAGGCCACGGCAGGTCAGAGTTACAGGATCTCTGAATAGGTGGAGGGCGTCTTCTTGGGGGCCACACGTGGTGTTTCTGCACGGACTGATGGATTGCGGTGAAAATTTTTCCTCCAGACCTGGATATCCCCCGACCTTTATGAAACCTGAACAAAAGGATGATGCATTTTATACCCGATCCAACCAAGTCTTTGTATCTCTGCTGTGCAGAGTTTGTTCAATGTGTCAAGTGCAGGTAAAATGTTGAGAGTTGTCATTAACACTAGCCTCAGTGAAGCCTAGAATTGTCTAGACTGCAGACAACTGTAACAAACCCTCAGCTGTGAGAAGTACGGGGTCAGGACAGGGTTGTAGTGCCTGTGGATGTGCTATTGGATACTTTACAAGACCATGAGATCAGCGCCCCGAAATCATGATGACAGTTTGCAGGGGTCAGTTTAGGATGACTGCAGCCAGGCCCCCTATAAACGGGTCGAACAAGAGAAACAGTGGATCAGCAGACTGCAACAAGTTTAATATTTCCCCTGGAGAGGTATGTTGTTAGTATTAGCAGGTCTGTCAAATACGGGGGCATTGTCCTCACAACTGCGTGTCCTTGGCTTCATAGCTTAATATGAATGCTGTACTACTGAACCAGAAGCCTCAACATTTTTTACTCAGAGCAGAGAGTAAAGAGCGCAGCAGTGTTAGTACAGTACTTGGAGAAGCTACAGTCAGATGTGTACAACTCACCAGCCACGTGTAGATGGCGGTGATGACGGTAAAACCCGATCACGGCCACATACAGATCCCAGTGCAGGGCCTGCTGGATAAATAGCGCTCCAGCATAAATGTCCACCTGTGAAAGAAGCACAGCAGACATGTGGGAGGGGGCGCACCCGTAAATAGGGGAGCTGAACATCAAAAGCTGTGAAATACTTCCATTTTGAAACCCCACATTTTCTGAAACCATGGAATCCTACCTTACGTCATATAGCATTGTAGCTCACTTGGCCCCTGGAGATTCATAATTGGACTACAAGTACAATATCAAATTTACACTCCCCACCTTCTTTCATGCTTGACATTCGACCATCCCCTATAAAGTCACCGCTTGTCCTTTTGAATCTCACACTGTCTTGTATATACGATCTCGTATTTCCGACGCACTAGAGGGAGCTATTCATGACTCTTATTAGAACGACAGCTCCTCCTTGTGGGGTCTATAAAGCATGCAGTGGGCACTTGAGCTCCCTTAGTGGCTGCTGAAGGCAGACATGAGTAGAATTAGGTCTAGGCAGAGGATTAGGAGTCGGTATCAGATCTTGGATACAATATCTTGTGATAATAGATGAACAGGTAGAGGATGGCAGAGATAAAATCTGGATGTTCCTCCGAAGCGTTTCTGTAGTACCGCATGGTGGTGACCTGGATATAAGACACGAATGAGGACGTGGACATGAACTACGGACATATGAGGACATACCCCAGCGGATAGATATATGGGAAGAAACAACCAGGCAACACCAGACACAGAAGAGGCCCTGCAGGGGGACAAAGGGTTAAGGATCAATGCAAATCTATATACCATCAGTACAATGGGTCATGTTGTTTTCTCTTAGCGCTGTAAATTACTAGAAAATTGAGAGAAAATACTCTTCTTCATCCACAATTATGTAATACCCCATTCTCCTGCGGGAGCGCTGCAGGAAAACTAAACACTAGCAGTTTGATTCCTAACAGATCACAGCTAATCACTGGGGTCCCAACAGCAGGAATTTGAGTGGAATGCTGCACATAAGGAGTCCCTGGAGTGGACAACCCCTTTAAACTATCAAAATAACAAATTTTGAAGTCCCACAGTGACTGTTCCCCTGGGTTGTATGCAGCGCTGTTACTATGGACAACGTTATCACAGACAGATGTGATGGACCAGGGAGTTTATTGTTTCCTACTTCCATTGGAATGAACTGAACTGATGACTGCTGCTTTGGGAGTGTTTGGAGTATAATATAAAACTTTCCCGATATCAGTTACATTTGCACAGTGTCCACCAGGAATAATAATAATAAGAAGGGACGTTCACACTGATCTCCATACCAAAATCATCAGGAATAACCGCGCCAAATATCCAAACCTCCTGCCAACTGAGGAAAGGGATAACGGATCTCACTGCACTCACAGGTCATCACCATAATCACCGGGAGACACTCAGGTATGTACACAGTGACTGCACCACCAGCAGAATAGTGAGTGCAGCTCTGGAGTATAATACAGGATGTAAATCAGGATCAGTACAGGATAAGTAATGTCATGTATGTACACAGTGACCGCACCAGCAGCAGAATAGTGAGTGCAGCCTGAGTATAATACAGGATGTACTCAGGATCAGTACAGGATAAGTAATGTCATGTATGTACACAGTGACTGCACAGCAGAATAGTGAGTGCAGTCTGGAGTATAATACAGGATGTAACTCAGGATCCGTACAGGATAAGTAATGTATGTATGTACACAGTGACTACACCAGCAGCAGAATAGTGAGTGCAGCTTGGGTATAATACAGGATGTAACTCAGGACACTACAGGATAAGTAATGTCATGTATGTACACAGTGACTGCACCACCAGCAGAATAGTGAGTGCAGCTCTGGAGTGATAATACAGGATGTAACGCAGGATCAGTACAGGATAAGTAATGTCATGTATGTACAGTGACTGCACCAGCAGCAGGATAGTGAGTGCAGCTGTGGGGTATAATACTGGATGTAAATCAGGATCACTACAGGATAAGTAATGTCGTATGTACACAGTGACTGCACCACCAGCAGAATAGTGAGTGCAGCTCTGGAGTATAATACAAGATGTAACTCAGGATCAGTACAGGATAAGTAATGTCATGTATGTACACAGTGACTGCACCAGCAGCAGATAGTGAGGCAGCTGTGGAGTATAATACAGGATGTAACTAGGATCAGTACAGGAAGTATGTCATGTATGTACACAGTGACTGCACCAGCAGCAGAATAGTGAGTGCAGCTTGGATTATAATACAGGATGTAACTCCGGATCAGTACAGGATAAGTAATGTCATGTATGTACACAGTGACTGCACCAGCAGCAGAATAGTGAGTGCAGCTCTGGGGTATAATACAGGATGTAATCAGGATCAGTACAGGACAGTAATGTATGTATGTACACAGTGACTGCACCACCAGCAGAATAGTGGTCAGCCTCTGGAGTATATATGATGTACTCGATAGACAGGATAGTAATGTCATGTATGTACACAGTGACTCACCAGCAGAATAGTGAGTGCACTGGAGTATATACAGAGTAACTCAGGATCAAAGGATAAGAATGTCATGTATGGTACACAGTGACACCAGCAGCAAATAGGGTGCAGCTGGGGTATAATACAGGATGTAACTCAGGATCAGTACAGGATAAGTAATGTCATGTATGTACACAGTGACTGCCAGCAGCAGAATAGTGAGGCGCTCTGGAGTATAATCAGATGTAACTCAGAATCAGGATAAGTAATGTCATGATGTACACAGTGACCACCACAGCAGAAGAGTGAGGCAGCTCTGGAGTATATACAGGATGTAACTCAGGATCACTACAGGATAAGTAAGTCATGTATGTACACAGTGACTGCACCACAGCAGAATAGTGAGTGCAGCTCTGGAGTATAATAAACAGGATGTAACGCAGGATCAGTACAGGATAAGTAATGTCATGTATGTACACAGTGACTGCACCAGCAGCAGAATAGTGAGTGCAGCTGTGGGTATAATACTGGATGTAACTCAGGATCATACAGGATAAGTAATGTCATGTATGTACACAGTGACTGCACACCAGCAGAAAATAAGAATGGATGCACGCATCTGGGTATAATACAGGATGTACTCAGATCAGACACCCGCCAACACACAATAAGACAAGAAAAAACAACAAGGACAACAATCAACCGCACGCAATCGAATAGAAATTCAGGCAAAAACCAGCAAACTCAACATATCACACAGGAAAGGCCAACACGTCAACCATCCCTAAATAAACACAACAACCGAGACTACCCTATAAACAAAGGAAACAATCAAATCACAAATGACACAACAGATCAATACGGGAAAAGGGTCTCCACTCCCAGCAAGAGTCAAATATAAAGAAAATTAACCATTTAAATGACACCGGTATACTAAAACCAACAAGAAAAAACACCAATGTACACAACCAGCTCACAACAAACCTAAGAACCACATTAAAAAAAAACCACACTAACATTCCTCCTCAAATAGGAAAATCTTATACCCACCTACTGGAGATACGCCCAACCATGAACGCTTTAGAACTCACGCCCCCCCTAAAAGACAATATGAAAATGAATAAAAATACGTCTCACCTGATTACAAAACTTAAGTAGAAAAATAGACTAACGAAACAAAAAAGTCAAACACTACGAAAACAACCAAGCACATAATAGACAGCCAAACCAAAACATCCACTATAAACCAAACACCCAACACAAAAAAAACAAAATACAGATACCCCTTAAAATCGGATAACAAAGACCAAACATTAACAGCCACGCAATTCCAACCCAACGCACATACAATCTAAAAAAACAAAAAAATGCCAACAACCGTCCAATTTAATAATGACACAACAAAAATACGAGAAAAACGAAAAACAAAGGAAACTAATCAAGACGAGTCCTCCTTCTATACTTACCTTATCGTGGAAATAGCAAAATAATAAATAACCAAAGAGGAAATAAAAAAATAAGAAAATAAATAAAAAAAAAAAAAAGACACCGAGGAAAATAAATAAAAAAGAAAAAAATAAAAAAAAATCCACTAGTGAGTGCAGCTTCTGAGAGTATACCCCACGCAACCAAGAGGTAACTCCAGGCCCCATCAGTAAGAGGATAAGCTCCACACGCGTCATGTATGTACACAGTGACTGCACAGCAGCAGAATAGTGGTGCAGCCCCCCCCACCAGCCGTGGAGCCCCTATAATAAGGATGTAACTCAGGATCAGTACAGATAAGTAATGTCATGTATGTACACAGTGACTGCACCAGAAGAGGAATATTGAGGGCAGCTCTGGTTATAATACAGGATGTAAATCCAGGACAGTACAGGAAAGTAATGTCAGTTGTACACAGCTGAACTGCCACACACCAAGCAGAATAGTGAGTGCAGCTCTGAGTTAATACAGGATGTAACTCAGGATCAGTACCAGGATAAGTAATGTATGATGTACACAGTGACTACACCAGCAGCAGAATAGTGAGTGCAGCTTGTGGTATAATACAGGATGTACTCAGGATCAGTACAGGATTAAGTAATGTCATGTATGTACACAGTGATGCACCAGCAGCAGAATAGTGAGTGCAGCTCTGGAGTATAATACAGGAGGTAACTCAGGATCAGTACAGGATAAGTAATGTATGTATGTTACACAGTGACTGCACCAGCAGAAGAATCGTGAGTGCAGCTCGGGAGTATAATACAGGATGTAACTCAGATCGTACAGGATAAGAATGTCATGTAGGTTACACAGTCGACTGCACCAGCAGCATAATAGTGAGTGCAGCTCTGGGGTATAATACAGGATGCTTCAAACTCAGGATCAGTACAGGATAACAGTAATGTCATGTATGTACACAGTGACTGCACCAGCAGCAGAATAGTGAGTGCAGCTCTGGAGTATAATCCAGGACAGTTGTTATTACGCCTCCTCCTCTATGTTTGGGTTTCCTGTAGTCAGGACAATGGTTGTATTGATAATGATCTCATCCCATTGTACAGGTTGGGTGTTACTGGCAGAGTTTGGTGATTTACTTACATTCCATTCGTAGGCGTTGACCGCAATCCCTGATGCTGCTCCCGATCCTGCCAGGCCAATGAAGTGCCCGCTGCCCACATTACTAGCAAACAAGGAGGCCCCCACCTGCAGACAGACATGAGACAGACAGATGTCACATAAAAATCCTGCAAGACCAGAAATACTGAAGGCAATTTATGTCATAATCTGATCCCCGTCACACATAGCGCCACCCTTACCTACAGGTGGTGTCTGGTATTGCAGCAATCACTTAAATAGGTCAAAGCTGCAATACCAAGCACCGCCTATTGACAATAGGGACGCTGTTTCTGTTTCCTTATCTCACTTAGAGTAGGGACTGGTGTTGAGTATTTGGGATTAGACTGATACTTACAGGCCACCATACCATGTCCTTCCCTGCCAGGAAGTAGCCCTTCACCGTGCCCCTCTTTGTGCGCCACATCGACTAGGAGAAAGAAAATATTATCTTATAAATATATTCCGAATTGCCAACAATACGTATTTTCTCTTATCATACATTTTATAGTGCTACAATGTGTATACAGCTCCTATGCAGGGATATGTGTCTCCATGGTGACAGACTACAAACAAACCCTGTGTAGTCTGACGCTGCAGTGGTGTCTTCTTCCACTTCTTCTTCTTTCTAACCTACAGATGGTAGAAGGAGAAGTAACACGTGACTGCTAATAATCCGTGTATACGGCTCTCGTGTAGATGTATGTGTCTCCATGGTGACAGACTACAAACAATCCCTGTGTAGTCAGATCTCACAAAGCCCCGCAGACTCCTTACCCACAATCCGACTGCCATTACAAATATGAAGTACAAGACGAGGACCACGATGTCCACAGCTTCCAGCGACTTTTTGGGGAAGGCGTCAGCCGTTCCATTACTCGGGGGTGTAGTGGTCTCCATTTTCCGGGATACAAAGCTGGAAATTTGGGAGAAACTGCATCAAAGCTGCGGGTACACAAAGGTGAAAGTTTTACAGGTGGAAAGACGTGGAAGTAGCAGGTTAATTACTGGATGTCGTAATCAAGTGAAAGTAGGTCATTAGGTGCGGGACAGGGAAGCTACGATAGGACACTCACTTAAAGGGAGTGTACTGTTTCTTCCAGTAACAGCGCCACCCTTGCCCACAGGATGTGTCCGGTATTGCAGCTTGACCCTATTCAATAAATCTGATGGATAAGGTTCAGTATATTGAGGATACGTTTAATAGTGCGGCGCCCCCTACTGCAGGACACATCTATAAGCAGAAGAATTAAATGGATCTACAGTATACATGCAGTAGGGGGGACTCCGGACCCCCAGTAGGGATCACCATAGTGATCTAGGAGTGGGAGCAGAAGAACAGCCCTTGAACTCAATTTCCATTGATAGAACACAAATACACACAATACAACGAGCAGTTATGAATCACTTACTCTACATCCTATAGACCTCTGCTTGCAGTCAGTGAATGGAAACATGTTTGGTTTCATTTTTCGAATCCATGAAGAGCACAAGTGCCAGGACGGGATTTAGCCTCTGGATTCATCCTGCAATGTTTCCATTCAATGACAGCAAGCAGAGAGCTTGTGATATTCCATCCTAGAGCTGCATAATAACCCCCTGTAGCGGCGGGCAGGAGGGGGGATGCAGATGTTGACTTTGGACGGCTGATAATAGCGCAGCCTCTCCCCGTCACATACGGCCACACAGGAGGACATTGTTCCGCAGACACAAGTCCAGTGTCACTGGTGGGTGCTGGTGGTGGGTGCTTACCGGGTGCCAGCCCAATGCGTCCTCTCAGTGCCGGGGCAGGAGGAGGAAGAGAAGGGCACAGCAGAATTCCTATGTCTTGGAGACTCTCCGCATCCAGGGTCAAACTCCAAAGTGTGAGCCTGTGGTTAAACAGTAAGTATGGAGGTGTGGGGAGCGCGCTGCTAAGGTCCTGCCAGGCACAAGCTCCAGGGTGCCCTGTGCCCAGAAGAAGCTACCACAGAGGTGACACTCAGGGAGGTGGCGCTCCTCCTATTCTATAGTCACTATATGTTGTAATACATGGAGGAGTCTCTACAAGGTTTATATTACTGTGAGTCACTAACAGATAAGACTCTAAAAGGGAAACTGTCAGCAGGATTGGCAATGCAAATCTGCAGTGTAATGGAGAGATGTGTAATCTCTGGAGAGATGTGTGTGATGTTAGTAGCAGCAGGACTGTGAAACATTCCAGTTTCTACAAGTATCCTCACACTGCTGTGCTCTGTGCTCCCTGCACTCAGCGTTCTATATTGTCCCCGTGGAGAGATCTGTAATCAGACCTTTATATTCCAGGATTCTAGCTTCTACAAGTATCCTCACACTGCTGTGCTCCCTGCACTCAGTGTTATACATTGCCACAGTGGAGAGATCTGTAATCAGACCCTTATCTTCCAGAATTGTAGTGTCTACAAATGTCCTCACCCTGCTGTGCTCTGAGCCCTGTGTATTAAAACTCCTCCAAAGCCCTACTGCTCTGAGTAAAAGCCATAGTAGGCCTCATGTTGAATACTACAGCAGCATAGAGGCCAGGGTGTGTGCATGTGCAGAGAGCCAAGAGCACAGCAGTGTTACACGCACCCAGTTACAATCCTGGAACAGAAATCCATTTTTAATACTGCAAACAGTTTTGTGAATCTGCTGAACCTGGAAAACCTCATCTCCATCAACACAAGAAAAGAAAAATAACTACCAACCTTTATGATTGTGGACAGATCTGATTGGGTGATAATCTGGCAGATATCAGAATCCACATTTAAATATCACATTTTTATGTTGCTCCATGCAAAGGATTAGGAGCTCTGTATCAGAGTCACCACAAGGGGGAGTATGTACTGCATACTGGTTTTACATTGAACACAATAAATAACACAGTATGCAGTGAGCTCCCCCTGGTGGTGGCTGCCGGTAGCAAGATTTTAAGAATTTCCTTGGCTGTTTGGGCAGAAGATTTGGAGCTCTGTAGTAGAAAAATCTTCCCAGGATTGTGGTCTCCTCGTCAATATAAAATCCAGCAATGTGGAAAACACACTGGTGATGTTGTTGCTTAAAGGGGGTTTCCAATGTTCTTGATGTTCACCAATAGGATATCTGATGGAGAGGTCATTGATATCCCTTTAATCCGTGTATATTATGAATGAGCCCCCACCCAGGCGTGTGACTAATAATGTAAGGAGGAAGATTTCCTGTTATCGGAAAGACATGATGACACAGGTGGGAGCACCGGTCTGGCCGGTTATGGGGGTGTAAGCGAGCCCCCGGGCAAATCCAATTAGGAACTGAGACACTAGAACGGAAATCAGCTCTGAAGTGTCCGTCACAAGATTACACAAAACTGCACTGAGTAACCCTAAGAAAAAACGATTACAAGACGACTGGAAACTTACCCGAGCTGCAGAGCATCGCACCGGATGCACTGATCCCTGCCGAGGGCGGAGCAGCATTTTGTCTTGTGTCTGATCATCTACATCAGCGTCACCAGATGAAATCAGAGAATATAAGAGAAAACATTATAATATGTAGAGCGCCACCATCCTGCTCAGGCAGTGTTGGGTATTGCAGGATTTATGAAATGTTGATATGTCTATCTAATTCCATGCAACTGGATAAAGTGTTGAAAGAATATACATAGAACTGGTTCTGAATATCTGATGGTCCAACAACCAGCACCCCCACGGATCTGCTCAGATTGTGGGGGTAATGATTGGTGTAGATTAATAGCAGGATTGATGCTAAAACATGACATCCATAGTAATTATTAAGTATTAGTATTAAGGATCGCTCCTATAAACTTTACATAGTCCAAAAAATTATTTCCTTGCAGTACACGTCTGCTGCCAGTAGGTGGTGTTGCACTCTTTGCCATAAAGCGACATCTTTGCCAGTAATAATCACAGCACGATGTAAGAAATGTAATAAATACGTGTTTCTTTATTTCTGAAAGCATCAGATTCTCATGTAAAATTACACAATATATTATAACATATATTTATATACTAGGTGGGGGGGTCTTAAAGGGATACTGCTGAGGAAGCTGATGTGGTCATCTAGGACGTGTGGCATAGCAGTGCCGGATGTGCGGTGGATATAGTTCAGTGCAGCATATTGGGGGACAGTCCCAGAGCGGAGGCCTTGCGGTAACATAAGGGGGTGTACGGTGCCCCAGATTCTCCACTTCTTCCAGATGAGGGCACCCCTCAGCCGCTGAGGACCCAGCCTGTAATTGTCACCATCTTGCCTGGCGCGGCGGTCACATCCTCACCAGACGGGCATGGACCCCGGAGGGAGCTGTGCGTCCCCTGACTGGAGGTCACCAAAGGATTTCTGGATTAAAGGGAAATAGGAACTATTATTATTATTATTATATTTTTGGGTTAAGTCTTATTTTATGGCTTTTTTAAACTTAATTATCAAAATTAAGTTAGACAGAAACGATCAACAAGCAGATTCAGGATGTGTCTAAATATGTATGGGGAGAGCTCCCTCTTGTGGCAGCTAGAGGTAGAGAGAATTTTATCAGTTATGGTACAAATCTAATGTAGGACCCCCTCATACCATATAATGCTGGAGTCGTCTTAGATCATACGGGGTCTCTTCCCCCCTTTAGGCAGCAAGGTTTGGGGCAACTACTACCTCTTCATTCCCCAATTGAGGGTATTAGTCAACACTGAGTTGAAATATCTCTGCTTGCTGTCCGGGCATCAAAATATTAATGCCAATTTCCAGATAATAAGAAAATCCTTACAGCTGAGGGTCCGCGACAGTTTTATCTATCAGTCTAGATCAGTGATGGCGAACCTTTTAGAGACCGAGTGCCCAAACTTCAACAAAGACCCGCTTATTTATCACAAAGTGCCAACACAGAAATGTAATTTGTGATTTATACTCCCTTCTCTGTCACAGTTTTCATTGATACCAGCCCCTGAGGACACCAATAAAACAGAAATAGTCCCAGGTAGTGCTGTACTTTAAAATACTCCTGTGCACAGCAAGTCCTGGTCTGTCTGGGACTGCAGGAAGATACCAGGAGTCATCTCTGGTGATGGCCTGAGTGCCCACAGAAAGGGCTCTGAGTGCCACCTATGGCACCAGTGCCATAGGTTAGCCATCACTGGTCTAGATAGTCCTCTTACTTTTGCGACGCTGAGGATTGCCTGGACTGGATAGAATTGTAGCAAACCCTCAGCTGTGAGCAGTAGGACAGTGCTATGCCAATGTCAAACTCATTGCTACTCATTGTAGGAATCCAATTAGGTTACAACATGAAAACCACTTTCTAATATCTTATTCCAGTCCTTAAAATGATAGG
The DNA here is from genome assembly GCA_019512145.1 of Engystomops pustulosus. Taxonomy (NCBI): domain Eukaryota; kingdom Metazoa; phylum Chordata; class Amphibia; order Anura; family Leptodactylidae; genus Engystomops; species Engystomops pustulosus. The sequence goes on along the minus strand of CM033648.1, from coordinate 1,745,512 downwards.
CCCAGAGGCTGAGGCTGCACTACTGAAGCATCAATGCCACGATCTACGGTGACCACATCTCAGATTATTGTCTTACCTCAAACTTGCTGATAAAATCGGCAAATATTCCAAAGAAAGCCTCGGTGGTAGAGCCCTTGGGATTCTCCCCGAAGTAGGAGCAGACTTTAAAGAAATCCTCTATGGCCCGATGCTGCAGCGTGTCCAGACTCTGCATACAGGGGAAGGTGTTCTCAAGGAATGTCTGGGGAGCGAGGGGTTAAGGAGCAACCATTGAGATGCAAGACTTAATAATCCCCAAAAAACAGAAGAGCGTGGAAAATGGAGAAAGGTCCTTTATTACACAATCAAAGTGCGAAAATCGTTTTCTAATATCTTATTCCAATGCTGAGATACGATCAGGTGAAGTTACAGGCCTCAAAGCCAGAGGTGACGTTACAGGCCTCAAAGCCTGTGGTGAAGTTACAGGCCTCAAAGCCTGTATATCTCATATCTATCTATCTATCTCCTATCTATCTATCTATCTATCTCATATCTATCTATACATCTATCTATCTCATATCCATCTATCTCCTATCTATCTCATATCTATCTATCTATCTATCTATCTACCTCATATCTATCTATCTCCTATCTATCTCATATCTATCTATCTATCTCCTATCTATCTCATATCTATCTATCTATCTATCTCCCATCTATCTCATATCTATCTACCTATCTATCTCCTATCTATCTATCTATCTATCTATCTATCTATCTATCTCCTATCTATCTCCTATCTATCTCATATCTATCTATCATATCCATCTATCTATCTATCTATCTATCTCATATCTCTCTCATATCATTTATATTTCTATCTAATATCTATCCATCTCATATCTTATAGCACCCCACTGCATGGCAAATTGATAATATTTTTTAATTTTCAGATATATTGATTACCTTAGCTATGAGATAAATATATGTAAGGTAGATAAACAGAAATAGAAGAGAGATAGAGATAAGAGATATGAGATAGATACATGATAGAAGGCAACGATAAATAGATATTAGATTGATATACTGTGTATATATATATATATATATATATATATATATATGTATATATATATATACAGACACACATATATGAAATTAGATAGTAACAATGATGATAGATGAAGAAGGTAGATATGAGATTAGAAGTACAATAGATATAAATGGCTAGATAGATAAAAATGAGTATTAAAGGAACCTAACCACTTGTAGTGGCAGGTTTCCGATGGCAATACCGAGCACCAGCTCAGGGTGAGCTGTGCCGGAGCTTATTTTATGAGTTTTTAAACCGCGGTATCGCGTTTTAAAACACTTTTTAAACTTTATAGTCGGCGCATGGGAGGTACGCGCTCGGCGCTTACCATGCGCGCGGCTCTCATTCACTTCCTATGTAGCCGCGCGCATGGTAAGCGCCGAGCGCGTACCTGCCTGTGCCGCTATAAAGTTTAAAAGTGTTTTTAAACCGCGATACCGCGGTTTTAAAAGACTAACTAAAATAAGCTCCGCACAGCCTCCCCTGAGCTGTGCCGGTATTTCCATCAGACCTGCCTTCAAGTGGTAGGTTCCTTTAAATATATATACAGAAATATATTACCGTATATATATATCTATATAAGATAGATATGAGATAGATAGATCGATAGGAGATAGATAGATAGATAGGAGAGAGATGATAGATATATAGATAGCTAGATGATAGGAGATGTGACGATAGATAGATAGATATTAGATAGGAGATAGATAGATAGATAGATAGTATAGATAGATCGATAGATAGGAGATAGATAGATAGATAGATAGATAGATAGATAGATAGATAGTAGATAGATAATGAGATAGATAGGAGATAGATAGATAGATAAACAATGAAAAACAAGGCAGCACACCTGTATTGGTTTTGGGTGCAAGATCTGTATACTCCTGGCAAGGATCCAAATATAGTCTCAAAAGGCAGCAGCACTCCAATGTAGAATCAAGCAGGGGATCTTTATTTCAAAAGCACTTTGTAAAATAGATCACCCTGCTTTGATTCTACATTGGAGTGCTGCTGCCTTTCCTGAGACTATAGATAGATAGATAGATAGATAGATGATAATAGATGATGAATAATAGATATGAATAGCTAGATAGATCGTGCATACGAATCTAGTCGCTTCGATCGTATGCTCTCGTAGATCCTCGGCTCGCGATCCGATCGATAGCTAGATAGATAGATAATTATATCTGACTACACAGAGATATAAAGTGGATACAACAATACAGGATGGAAAAATACAGAAGCAGTAAATGACAGTGTAGTGTGCTGCCCCCTGGTGTCCACATACAGAAATGACAGGCAGCCAGGTAACACAGTACAGGGATGAGTGTGGTCTAGGAAGATATAATAAAGGTGAGATATTCCTGCCTCATGTCTCCTGATGCTGTTGTCTCCTCTGTCACCAGTCATTTATCTTCCAGAGAATCATCCGACACCAGAGTGATATCAGACTGGGACAAGGGACGCCCACCAACTACTACCTGCCGGCAGCTTCTCCTATAGCGAAGATCAAGTGTAGCAGACAAAGTTTACCAGGCAGTCATGGAGTCAAGGGGAAGAAGACTGAACAAAGTTAAAGAGCGCCCCCCCTGAGTGGTGACCAAGCCAAGTGACTACAGCTTTGTGCAACTGAACCAGCAGAATAGTGAGTGCAGCTCTGGGGTATAATACAGGATGTAACTCAGGATCAGTACAGGATAAGTAATGTCATGTATGTACACAGTGACTGCACCAGCAGCAGAATAGTGAGTGCAGCTCTGAGGTATAATACAGGATGTAACTCAGGATCACTACAGGATAAGTAATGTCATGTATGTACACAGTGAATGCACCAGGTAGATTTTCCAGTTAGAGGTATCCAGGGCTTCAAATTTCAGCAATGCTCTTCATGTGACATAAGTGGACACCAATACCGTAGGTAGGTTTCCTCATAGATATGGGATCCTCCACCTTATTAAACATATATGAATGTAAAGTGATAGAGTTCACCGGAGAGGACAACAGATTCTGGCATCGGCCTAGAGACATAGAAGACAACATACACTACAGGAAGATCCCATCACCACAGGACCCCAATATCAGACCCCGGGATCCCAAAATACTAGCCATAGTAAACCTCCTGCTGGTGGCCCAGGTACAGAGGTCCTCAGAGGAGTCCAGGAGCGTCATACTACAGATCAGACCCCACATAGGGGTATTGCAGTGGTGAATCCTGCCTGGCAAGGCAGGGGTTAAGTATTTTGTATGATGCAAGATGCTGTTGTCCAATGATATGTGTTACATCCTGTGCTTTGTGAGCTGAGATGTGATTGGAGGAGCAGCCACCACCTGACAAAAGGGAGGTAATAAAACTCCCTGGCCAGGAATGTTCTGGAGGATTCCAGTATGTCATTCTAGAGAGAAGTCTCTCAGATCTTCAGAGAGATTCTAGTGTAGGAGAATCCTAGAGATCAGTGAGTGAGTGAGTAATCTCTGTCTGGCCCATACCAGAGCAGGAAGAGCCTAGCCCCTGCCTCTGAAGAGTGGAGTCTAAGACTAGAGTTAGTGTAGTGAGGAAAAGGGGTATCATCTTACCTTTAAAGGTGATACCTGAAGCCCTACAGGACAAGCTGAAGCTTCCTACCAGGACACAGCTGCCTCCCAGCCTGCCCTCTACATCCAGGCTGGTAAACTATCTCCTGAGGCTTCCTCCAACTCACATCTCAGCACTCCATCTACCTGTTAAAGGCACGTTGCTGCGGTTCCTGCCGGTTCAAATAAAGAACTGTAAGTTGTTTTCTTCAACTTCTGTCTCCGTCTGGTCCCTGCTAATACGGCTGCCTTCATCACCGGCACCCTGTCCATCACCCAGAGACTCACCCTCGGGACATTAAGGGGTTGCCCCAGGGAGATCCGCTATAGCAGCCTCTCTCTCCTCATTTCTTGCCAACACCACCCTGCTGGAGACCTGCCAGGCTGTAGGACAGCCCTCCGGTTCCCCCGTACCAAGCACCGTGACAATAGTGTGCTTAGGCCGCAACCGCCAGCCACTCCGGTACCGCGGGCCCCGGCTGTCTCCAGGCCTCACCTCAAGGGCTAGGCCCCGGTGGGGGATGTTGCATTATCTCTGACCTGGAATGGCTGATAACAGAGTGCAATAGATTATATTTCTAGAAACAGTAGTATACACAATGTATATATTATAGTATTCACATTTATTGGCCCCTTGCGTGATACCTGGGATCAGAGATCTGTATCCCGGATTTTGCCTGATATCCCCATCACTCATCAAATTAACCTGTGATCGGGTGGATGAGGCGGCTCATTACTCGTAAGAAGAGACTGAGCCCCGGCCCGGCTCTGATCCCTCTAATGCTGTTTATACTGCGCCCTAAAGCCCCCTATTTAGAGTGATGACCTCATGTCCGAGGTGCGGTAAGCCCCAAGATCCCACATCCCATTAACATGCCTGGACACAGATAATAGACAGCGGAATAAGATGAAAATATACTGGGGCCGGATACATGTCCTACAGGGAGAAGCAAAGGCATTTCCCTAAGGATACCTGTTTCTGGGAAAGCTGGATGATGAGCAATGTAAAAAAAAACCGTCTTATCCCATTAACCGGCTGCCTTATAACCAGTGACAATTACCATTCAGAGTCTTCTTTAGGGATTATTACTCAATAACTAGACAGTTGCTATGGAAAAATTCTGGGAAAGTTGGGTGATAACATTGTGACATGGACGGTGTTGCATTGCCACCCAGGTTTTCCAGATACAGATTGAATAGAATGATGACCAATGAGTCAGGAAAGAGACTGTTAAGCAATTAATTACAACTCTCATCATCCTGTCACACAGACATGTCACACTCACTTATTGGTGCAGCATCTTTCAGCTTCTTAGAGAATAGGATTAACTAATGACAACTATTAATTATATGTGAGCGGTGATCGTCCGAAATCCAGCGCAGCTCTGATGTGCGTTACATTGTGTAAACCCAGCAAGTGCCGACACAGCTGCCATGTCTGACCATATGGAGGCCGCACAATCCTCACAGGTACATTCCTGTAATACTCTGTGCTGCTGCATTAACTCTGCACCTTTCAATCATGCCCTAACTCGAAATCAGACTGCTTTCCTGTAATACTCTGTGCTGCTGGGAAAAGTATACAGAGGGAGAAGTGTACATATAAGGAATTTGGGGTAATTTTGAAAGCCACTTATGCAAAGTTTTTATAGCCCAATCAGGTGACCTCCCACATCACCAAAGTCATGGCTCCAGTGGACCCTCAAACCCAATAATTAGGGGTAATTAATGAAAATAAAAGCCTCTCTATGTTGTTCTTAACAACCAATCACAACACAACTTTCATTTTGTAATCTGCTCTAGCAAAATGAATGATGCAATGTGATTGGTTGCTTTGTGCAATGAAGATTTTTTTTTATTTTAGATGTAAATTTGCTCCTTTTTGGGATTTTCTGTGCACCCCCCTCCCCCTTTGTTGCACTATGTCTAGCTATAGCTACGTGATCTGTGGGACTAAGTATTCCCACGTAGGGCCCTTAGTATGCCTAAACACAGTACATGATATCACTGGTCCCGGCCCAGGCCTTCATTCCCCTCTGCCATTTCTTTGCGGTGATAATCTTGGGTTTTTGGCTGGACCATAAACACTGATGTTGGAACTGTGGTGTTAATAGGTGACGTCCCCCCTGTCAGGAAATATAATGGTGTCCACTCCTCTCATGCCGCCCTCTATGGCCCTCGCCCCTCTCCTTGACATTGTGAATGTTCAGGGTTTTGTAAACAGAAATCTTATCCATGTAACCGAGACGCTGAAGGAAGCTCTGAGGAACGTCTTGGCACCTTGTTATCCCTCTGGAGAGCCCTTTAGGGACAAGATAAAAGTGAGAGAAGGCATTTTGCTGCTGGGCACCGCTTGTCTCCGTGTTATTAAACTATCCCTGACATTAACCCTTTGGCACAGTGTGAGCACGGCCTGCGGATCTACACTACATCCAAGGCTTCATTACATTACACACATCAGCTTGTTCGGGTTGTGGTGTCTAAAACACACATTTTTGCAGGAGGTTTGGGTGACGTCCAGGAACATTCAGGTCGTGTTCAATTATCCTCGGTGTCACCTAATATCCCCTCTGTCAATATTGGGGTGGACAGCTTAATATTCACCTCATCAGTCATGTCCTTCTAAAAAAAAACAACATACCCTTTGCTGTTGGAGTTCTCACAATAAAGGAACCATACATGTTTTTCAAGATCTCTGCTTGCTGTGTGTGTACCTGTCCTGCTGCTACAATCAAGGGCCTCCCTCCTACCATCTGCCAGGGACTACTTACCTACACTGGCATTGCGCACGTGGGAACTTCCACTATCACACAGACTCCCCCTTCTTGCTTCATCTTGCTGGTGCTGATGGATATTTGTAGGATACCTGATAGCTGGGGCCCTGACACCATTAAGCCAACCACTCTAATCCTAGAAACTACTGCCCTCCATGCACATTCGGCCCCCTATGATGCATATCTTTTGCAGATAAAACACCTCTCCTGTTCTGGGAAGACTTTCTAAAAGATTTTGGAGGATGTCAGTATCCTTCATGGGTGAAGGTCCTACTGAGTCTAAAATTTGATAGCCATAGGACCCCTTAAAGGCGTGGGCCCTGGGCTAATGTCCAAACCACCTACATTCACATACATCCACAGCTGCTTTCAGCTTTTTGCTAGCATTGCCTGTTTTGCTGGCATTGTCTGTTTGAACACTACTCAAATTGATCTGCATCAGACTATTTTTCCCTTTGTCGGGCCTTGAACTGGTGCCTCTTCCCATCTCTTTACTGCTGCAGCTCACAGCCTGATAGGAGGTCATGTGATCGAGCTCAGTAATCAGTAAGTCACATGATCTTCTGCACCAGCCGGGAGCTAGTTATGCCCCTGCCTATGGCAGTGTGTGCTCCTGCACACAGTGCCATTGGCAGGATCAAGATGTCAGTGTGACCGATATCGATACCGATATCATCAGCCCCTTTCAGAGCAGCCCACCGAATACAACAATCACCCTGAATCCTGTGCCTACATGGAAATCCCATGAATTCCACAGGATTCCTGGAGCAGAGGGGTTTAAAAGACATGCACAGTAGATGCCACGTGCATCCTCTCTCCATATACAGATCACTGATAACAGTCATCCTTTTGGATATTACCATAAGATCACTGTTAACAGCAGTGGACACGGGTATGTAATGTGTTCCCTTATTATAATGTATTCCCTAATAATTTGTAGATAAAAAAACTAATAATCTGTAAAAAAAAAAAATGTAAAAACTAGTTATCTCCCCACTCCCATATAAAATACATTAAATAAAACACTTCAAATTTGCTGCTGAAAGATTCATAATACATCTACCAGTCATAGTCTCAGAGAGGGAAGGGGGTCTGTGGCCATTGTCAGTCATTTGTATGATGGAATTTTTGAGACAAAAAAATGGTTGTGCACCTTTTATTTAGTGCATGATGTAAGATTATTATAATTGTCTCAATTGGCTGTTTAGTGAAGCATATAATAAGTAATAGTAAACAGAGGTGGAACAGAGGATCATTTAGACAATGCGTATAGTCAGCGTTGGGTGAGCAGCTTCACTGCTGCAGGGGATTCTATTACAAAGCTTAAACTGCAGAAAGAGACAAAGAAAGTTCTGCAGCACATCAGACTGGGATGGAGGTACTGATAGAAACAAGGGGGCCTCTTTTTACCTCACTATTCTTTCTTCAGACTTCTGCATCCACTGATCTGCACAGAATAAGAGCAGAAGTGTCTCCCCTCCAGCAGTTAGAATTCGTCTAGTTTTCTTTTATAAATAAGCTCTGGTCTCACAGACACAAGCAGCACAGCCAGGGGAGGAAACATCTGCAGGGGCAGGATAAGCTGAGGATCAGTACAGAATAATTAATGTCATGTATGTACACAGTGACTGCACCAGCAGCAGAATAGTGAGTGCAGCTCTGGAGTATAATACAGGATGTAACTCAGGATCAGTACAGGATAAGTAATGTCATGTATGTACACAGTGACTGCACCAGCAGCAGAATAGTGAGTGCAGCTCCGGAGTATAATACAGGATGTAACTCAGGATCAGTACAGGATAAGTAATGTAATGTATGTACACAGTCACTGCACCAGCAGAATAGTGAGTGCAGCTCTGGGGTATAATACAGGATGTAACTCCGGATCAGTACAGGATAAGTAATGTCATGTATGTACACAGTGACTGCACCAGCAGAATAGTGAGTGCAGCTGTGGAGAATAATACAGGATGTAACTCAGAATCAGTACAGGATAAGTAATGTCATGTATGTACACAGTGACTGCACCAGCAGCAGAATAGTGAGTGCAGCTGTGGAGTATAATACAGGATGTAACTCAGGATCAGTACAGGATAAGTAATGTCATGTATGTACACAGTGACTGCACCAGCAGAATAGTGAGTGCAGCTCTGGGGTATAATACAGGATGTAACTCAAGATCAGTACAGGATAAGTGATGTCATGTATGTACACAGTGACTGCACCAGCAGCAGAATAGTGAGTGCAGCTCTGGAGTATAATACAGGATGTAACTCAGGATCAGTACAGGATAAGTAATGTCATGTATGTGTCAGGTTCACTAGGGAGATTGCTGGGACTTCTGGTTCTTCTGGTGGTACCAGCAGCGTTCTCCGAACCCCGGCGCGTATCCGCGCAAACTCCACCTCTCGTCCTGGGCAGCAGCTGCTAAGATCTCGCGCTGTCTAGGAGTGGCTGGGACTTTGAACCTCTGCTTGGTGCCTGGTTGTTCTGCACCATGAGGGGTTAATTCCCAGATGCTGTCCAGCTCCTATCAGGTTCTGGAGGTGGAGTTCTGGCTGCATGAATTGCAGCTTCACTAGTCACCTGTGCCAGTGTTTGAAAATCCCTTTCTCCACTCGCTGCTACTAGGTTGTATTGCTCAGTATCTGTATCTGTATCGTTGTGACCTCGGCTAGTTTTTGACTTTGACTCTTTGCTTACTGATTTTGCTATTGACGTACCCTCTAGTTGTGACTCCGGCTTGTTTACGATTCTTTTGTGTTTTATGTTTGTCAGTCTGTTTGTGTTTCCCTTCCCTCACTTATCCAGCGTATCTCGAGTCTTCAAGTAGTCGCCCCACGGTTTAGCGTGGGGGGGCTATAGGAAGGGACAGAGGTTGGGGCAAGCTCAGGGCACACTATCCCCTGTCTTTTGTGTACCAATCTTAACAGAATGTACACAGTGACTGCACCAGCAGCAGAATAGTGAGTGCAGCTCTGGGGTATAATACAGGATGTAACTCAGGATCAGTACAGGATAAGTAATGTCATGTATGTACACAGTGACTGCACCAGCAGAAGAATAGCGAGTACTGACTCATTCTGCTGTGAACTGCTGTGGGTGTGGTTGTGTGCTGCTGAGCTCCTGCACCACCTGGAGCAATCTCCATCCACCCAGGCCTGCTCTCTCCTCCCCAGGGAGGGAGTGGGTTACTGGGATGAGTGAGCCAGGAAAATCCCAGGCTTCTGCCTCCCGGACCAGGCCGGCGGGGGGCAGGAGAAGCCAGTTACCGGCCAAAGCGCAGGGGGTAAGAAGATCTGCCCGGAGCCAAGGACGCAGCGATGTGACCTCGGCTGCCACCCCCAAGACCCAGGGAAGCCGCAAGGTCTCCGGTTCACAGAAGATCAAGGCAAGTGACATCAGCCTAAGTGCTCCTCCTGGAAAGCTGAGTGACTGTGCGGGAAAGCTGGGTGGTTCAGCTGAAAAGCTGGGTGCTCACGGAGGTGTGCAAAAAGCATGGGGTGATCTTAAGGCCCGGGAGTCTGCTTCCATCTATGGCTCCCGGATTGCTGAGCACCTCCGTGAGTACGAGGAAGCTGGAAAAGCATTGAGGAGGCTCCAGGAGGAGATAAGGGAGACCTTGGCCCTAGCGGGGGTGGCCACTAAGAAGAAGAAGTCTGATCTTCTTACCACCATAGACAGGCTTAAAGCCGAGGTCACCGCTCTGGAGAAGCGTCGGCTTATCCGTGAAAACAGCGGTCCGTTCCGGGAAAAGCTGGAGAATGACACCAGATTTGAAAAAATGCAACAAGCTGAGAAAGCAGAAGGGGCTTGAGATCCAGGCGGATGATGGCGATGATGAGGAGGATGAGGAAGACCTGCCGTGTCCGTCTGGTGGCGACATCTCGAGTCCCCAGTTCACCTCCAGAACTTCGGCGATGATATGCCAGATGACGACCTAAAGAGAAAGAAGAGAGCCAAGAAGATCAAGGCGTCTCAGGAGGTGAATCTGGTGTTTCGTCCCCTCCCTGTTCCCTCCGGGCGGGCAGCAGTGCCAGCCTGTCGTGTAGGCCCCGTTACCCAGCCCAGCACGAATCCTGCAGTGGACTCGGTGCCAGGGTGCGGGGAGATTGCAAAGCCACGTTCCATCATGGCGCAGAGCACCAGCCTTGTTTGTAGTAGCAAGGATGGTGCAGGGAAGGCATCGGCCGAAAGGCCGGATAGTAAGGGCGATCCAGCAGGTCCTGGTACTGTGCGCTGCCCTCCAGTGGGAGGGGGGGGGTGGCCCGGTGCCAGGGACGGTGGCTCCTGTGGCCCCTAGCGCTGTGGCTGCATCTAGCTCCGGTGAGCAGCGGCAGTGTGATGGGGCTGCTGGGGCTTGTGGTGCAGCGCCTCCCAAGCGTCCTGTGCAGCCTGTGGGAAAGGGCGCAGGAAAAGTGTTATTTTGTATTGGTGCATCTGACCCTGGAGATGACCATAAGAGACTGTCCGGAGTTAATAAAGACAAGAGGCCTCTTTCATCCAGCGAGCAGCGATGCTCAAACCTTAGAAAAAATGAGGGACAACAAGGGGTTAATGCCAATGAGGCAGAGGGCACAAGTAAGATCGGGGTTGGAGCTGCCTCTTCTCAGGCTGTATCAGCTATGGAGGTGGCTCTACCCCCAGTGCCCAGTGACGCCGAGGCAACCCCAGGTCCTCCTGGCCCAGCTGGTGTGAGTGATGCAAGGAAGCGAGGCAGTATTGTACATAGTGTGGTGAATGTGGGGGTGGTGAATGGTGATGGGGGGGGATCCTGGTAGGAGTGCTGGTCCATCTGCACCCCCAGTAGTGGCCGAGGAGCTATGCGAGTGTCACCGCTGGGGCAAGTGGGGTTAACCAGACCAGGCTGCCAGATTTGGCGGCCGTGTTTAAAGCTAAGAGGGAATGGAGACATGGGCCTTCCTATTGGTCTCTTGCGGCCGAGCCGTATAGCGGAGTGGCGGTCCTTTTTACCGCACCGGTAGAATGCCGACGAGTTATTGAGTTAGAAATGGGGAGGTGCCTGATCCTGGATGTCCTCATGAAGGGACAAGAACTTCACCTAATTAACATCTATGGTCCCCAGTCCAAGTGGGGCAGGAAGTGTCTCTTTATGAGGATCAAGCCCTACCTTTTTACAAGTCGGCAGGTGGTCTTTGGAGGGGACTTCAATGCTGTCACGAGGTCCCAGGATAGGGGAGGTTCCAGAGACAAGCTGACTTATGATAGCGTCGCTCTTAATAGCATAGCTAGTGAGGCTCGCCTGGTGGATGTCCACATCCGGCACACCCCAGGCCACGCAGGGTTCACCTATTATAGGGGTAGCTGCAGGTCTAGAATAGACAGGTTTTATTTAAAGGAGGAAGCCATCTCTTCAGCAGTGTCCGTTGTTGAGGTGGAGTTCTCCGACCACTGTCTAATTTTGTTTTCTCTGAATGTTACAGAGACCCCCCGGATGGGAAGAGGCTACTGGAAGCTCAATTTGTCTCTCCTGGAAGAAGCAGAGATAAGACAATCCTTTGAGGACTTTCTTCAGAGCCAGGTACCATTGCTGGGCCTTTGTAGCAGTAAGTCAGAGTGGTGGGAGATGCTCAAGAAAAGGGTGGCGAGATTCTTCCGCCAGCTCTCGAGCCTCAGGAGCCTGGACAGGTACCGCCTGTATCAGGGCCTGAGGAGGAAACTCGAGCATCTCGTCTCGACTGGAGGTAGTCGTGAGGACATCTCCAGAGTGAAATCCTTGCTGAAGAGGTGTCAGTACGATAGACACGCATCTTTGGTTTTTGAGAGGGATTACGGGAAATACCGCTCGCCCGACCCTTACAGAAACTGCAAGATGTCAGTGAATGGTAAAGTTGTCACAGGACTGGTTGACAGTACGGGATCCCTGAAAAGGTCCAGATCAGGGATTCTGGAGGTCGTCAGATCCTTCTACTCACACCTCTTGGGCAGGAAGGATCTAGATCGGGTTGTGATGTCGGCTTTCCTGGCTGAAACTGTCCCTGAGCCAGGAGTAGACCCCTCTCTTGATGTTTTGACAGAGATGATCAGGGAAGAGGAAGTCAGCCGGGCGATTGAAGGGCTCGCCCTCAAGAAATCGCCAGGTCCGGATGGCTTAACATCTGGGTTTTATAAGACCTTTAAGGACGCCTTGGTTCCCCTCTTGACTGAGGTATTCAATGAGTGTCTTTCCTCGGGCGCTCTGCCGAAGTCAATGAGGAGGTCTGCCCTGATCATCCTGTCAAAGGGTAAGGACCGATCTTGTATTGAGAACTGGCGTCCCATAGCGCTTCTCAATACGGACAGAAAGGTTTTGGCAAAGGTGCTGTTTAATCGGCTGGTGCAGTTTGCGCCCCGGCTCCTTTCGGGGACCCAGCACTGCTCTGTTCCAGGCCGCAGTACATTTAGTGCTGTGCTTTGTGTCCGGGAGGCAGTGGAGCAGGGCAGGGCTGGTAACTGGAAGGGGTACTTGCTGTCCTTGGATCAGGCAAAAGCGTTTGATCGGGTTAACCATGAGTACCTCTGGTCTGTCCTTCTGAGGTATGGCCTGCCGGGGGAGTTTGTCAATTGGCTAAAGGTTTTGTATGCAGGGGCAGAGAGTTTCCCGCTTGTGAACGGTTGGATTGGCCGCTCTTTTGAGGTCGGGTCTGGTGTTCGCCAGGGTTGTCCTCTGAGCCCACTTTTATACGTGTTTGCGATTGACCCATTCCTTAGGAGGGTTGATCGTGGGCCGTTGGTGGGAGTCGAGATGGACCAGGCGGCACCGGAAGCCACTCTAAGGGTGGTAGCGTACGCCGATGATGTCACCGTTTTTGTGTCCTCGGGAGGGGAGGCGCAATGGGTGATGTCAGAGGTTGACCGCTACTCAGAGGCTTCTGGGTCCAAGATCAACCGGGATAAGTGTGAGAGTCTCTGGCTGGGAGAGGGGGATCCAGGCTTTGATCTCCCGGACACTCTTCCAGGGCCCCAAGACTCTGCCAAAGTTCTCGGCATCGAATTTGGCCAGGGGGATTACCCCATGCAAAACTGGGACGGCAGGCTTAAGATCGCCACTCAGAGGGTGGACCAGTGGAAGGGTTGGTCTTTGACCTTCAGGGAAAGGGTTTACCTGATCAAAACTTACCTGCTCCCGTTGCTGATTTATCTGGGCAGTGTGTGCATGTTGCCAGAACCCCTCTGGACTCGGGTCTACAGTCTGTTCTTCCAGCTGTTATGGGGGAATAGGCTGAACCTTATCAAGAGGGAGGTTACTTACCGCACGAGGAGACAAGGAGGGTTGTGTATGGTCAACCCTGTGGTATTCCTAGTGAATACCTTTCTTAAGATCAATGTAGCAAACCTCTGGAAAGAGAGGGCTCCTCCGTGGGTATACTCTTGCAGGGGATGGTTTCGGCCTTTCTTCCAGGAATGGGAGACAGGAGGACAAGTGAAGGATCTCCGTACACCGCATGGGCATCTTCCGGCTTACGCTACCCCGGTTCTGAAGGTGATTCGCCGGTGGGGTCTGGGAATGTGGGAAATCAGGACCATGTTGAGGAAAGTCCTTGACAAGAGGGTTCTGTTGACCCATTTCCAGAAGCCTCTGGCCCTCAGGGATTGCCCAAGTCGGGATCTGAGGGTGGGTTTGAGTTTATTGAATTCCATCAGGATCCCCTTGAAGTTTTGGGACTTGGCTTGGCGCTGCTTCCATGGAAAGCTGTGTGTGAGGGACAATCTGAAGTGTAGGAGCTCTGAGGAAAGGGGCTGTCCCCGGGAGGAGTGCGGTGGTCTGCTGGAGAGTATGGACCACTTCCTGCTTCAGTGCCCCTTTAACACAGAGGTGTACAACCGGGTGGGCGCTTCCATCCATTGGCCCGGGTTGCCCGGTCTCTCCTATGCGGAGTGGGCCTATGGAGCATTCAGAGGCCTGGGTGGCCGGGACCGCTGCACGTTATTCCTAGTCAGTCTAGTGGTCAGGTACCACACGTGGAACGCACGGTGTTTAGTTTCGACGCAGCGTAAAACCCTCCCGGTGGATGAGGTGGTTAGGAACATTCTGGGTGACCTGGTGAAGGTGCGCTCTCTGGAGTATGAGAGGCTGGGCACGGGGAGGGCCTCTCTCCTTTGGAGGGGGTTCTCCTTTAGTGTCCCTTAGTCTGTCATCTCCGCTCCTGGTGTTGGGCTGAAGCTGCACTGTAGATTTTTGTTTTGTGTCCTGAGGTTATAGTGATGTTGGGCTTGCAGGCACCGAACCGGGGCTTTATGTGGTTTTGATATATGTTGATATGTTTAATGTGTTTGTATCTTGTGTACAGTGTGTATATAGTTATATGTAGTTATAGTTCTTGTGCGTATATAGGTTGGTTGGTTTTGGGGTTTTGGTGTTAGGGTGTTAGGTTGGGAGGGGGGTGGACGGGACTTGGACTGTACGATCCTGGGCACTGGTCTGGACTATATAACGCAAACTTTGGACGTTAGACCAGTGTCTGGGGGGGGGAGGGTGATGGGCGTGGGATTTAGTTAGTTATATTTTATGTTATTTAATGTTATTAATGTTATTTCCGTTATATTCATTGTTATTTCTGTGTTTATTTATTGTTTATTTATTTATGTGTATTTTGCTGTGTATTTCGATATAAAAAAAAAATAAAAAAATTTAGGTGGTGGGACTGGGTGAAGGTTTTGTTTGTTTTCATGCTGAGTGTGTGGTGTGTGTGTGGCTGGGCCAGGAGGTTTTGTAAGTTTATTTTCGTTTATATTTGTTCTTTTGTAATTCTTTTGCCAGAAGTTATGGCTTTATTTATGTTTATTATTGTTATGTTTTTCACTTTTATATAAAATAAAAGATTTACAGGATGTAACTCAGGATCAGTACAGGATAAGTAATGTCATGTAGTACCAGGGACTGCACCAGCAGCAAATGTGTAGGGCAGCTCTGGTTAGTATAATACAGGCATGTAACTCAGGATTCAGTACCGGATAAGTAATGTCATGTACTGTACACAGGGACTGCACCAGAAGCAGAATTACTTGCAGTGCAGCTCTGGGTATAATAATACAGGATGTACTAAGGAGTCAGTACATGTACGAATGTTCATGTATGGTACACAGTACTGCACCAGCAGCAGAATAGTGATTGCAGCTCGGAGTATAAGTACAGGAATGTAAATCAGGATCAGTCACAGGATAAGTAATGGTCATCGTATGTACACAGTGCTGACACCAGCCGCAGAAAATTAGTGCAGTGCAGCTACTGGATGGTATACTACAGAATGTAACGCAGGATCAAGTACAGGATATAGGTACTGTCATGATGGACACAGTGACTGCACCAGCAGAGCAAATGAGTAGATGCAGATCTGCGAGTAGTTAATTACAGGAGTAACTCAGTCAGGCCGGATAAGTAATGGCATGTATGTACACGTGGACTGCACCAGCAGCAGAATAGTGAGTGCAGCTCTGGAGTATAATACAGGATGTAACTCAGGATCAGTACAGGATAAGTAATGTCATGTATGTACACAGTGACTGCACCAGCAGCAGAATAGTGAGTGCAGCTCTGGGGTATAATACAGGATGTAACTCAGGATCAGTACAGGATAAGTAATGTCATGTATGTACACAGTGACTGCACCACCAGAAGAATAGTGAAACTTTTTTTGTGGATTCTTTCTATGTGTTGCCCACAACATGTTGTTGTACAGTACAATGAAGCTTTCAGTATTCCGCTGTATAAATAAAGATTGCTATTACAATTAGTGACTGATTAGCAGTTGTGTTGTACAGATGCAGGTTAGTGACTGTATAGGAGATGCATGTACTTACAGGTCCCCTCCTCACCAGGTCTTGATCCGGTACCACAGCGGTGAGATGAACGATTGTGAACAGAGAATTCAGGACGTAGGAGAAAAATAAGTTTTTATGCAGTGTAATCCTCTGGCAGCTGAGGCTCCTAGAATGCAGAATATAAGCCACATTTAATTAAAACAATATAAGAAGTGGAGTCTCATGTACACACGTAGGAGACACAGATGTGCAAGGAGAATTATGTGCACAAATCCCTTAAAAGTAGATGTGCACAGGACATGTTACTTACCTTCCCCCGATCCGGCATCGTGAGCTGCTTCTCCTCTCGCATCAACAACCCAGCGCTCAGTAATGTCTTCACCTGTTGGGTTGTTCTACCTCCACACAGATTTCGGTATATTGAATGATAATACAGATGGTCTTCTCTCCATCCCCCTAACTCTAACCCTGCAGTTTAGCTTCCTTGCTGTATCTCATCTACTGTAGATTGCAAGTCCAACAGCTATACTGTAAGTAAACTCTGCTCTACCATTGCCTCTACAGCAAATAGTGGCAAACCACTGTTCAACAACTCTTTACAGGCTGTCTCTCCAACATCAAGAGGTTCCAGCTGAACTATATTTCATGACCACAGTTGAGCATTACCGCTGCATCTGCACAGCTCAGCTTCCATCAAAACACTCACTACTGTTCCTCTACATCCTCTGTCATCCAGCCTGTCACGTCCTGCAACGCAACTAATCAGTTTTACTCCATCCGATCAAGCCAATGTACCTTATTGCATCAATGCTTTTGCCTGTGTCCATTCAGGCTTCACCAGAAACAACCTACAGACTAGCAAATCCACCAAATACATTGTGAACAACAGAGAGGAAATGGGATTTAAAGACTATAATCATCATGAGAGTCTTTTTGTACCTATGTACATTGAGAATCTTGAGCAGTAAAGTCCATCTATTGGATTGACAGGTTTGCTCTATAGGCTAGGACAGAATGAGCAGAGCCACTTCACAATTAGTAGAGGATGGATGAGTCAAATACTCATTAAAACCTTGATAAGGCTGGATATTAGCACTGTACATAGACATATCTACGGCTCTGTATGTAACTTTTTGGTCATTACCTGATCTTGGGGCAGGGGTTATATCAAATTGTTCCTAAAATGTTAATAATCTGCTATTCTATTTTCAGTTAACCAACCCAATGGGGCAGATTTACTTACCTGTCGCGATCCCGCGGTGCGTTGCCCGACGAGGATTCGGGTCTGCTGCGATTCACTAAGGTCATGCGTCCAATTTCCTGCATGTGTCGCTTCTGCGCTGAGATCACCTTCTTCTTGCCGGTGCATGTGAGTTCTGATCTTGCGACACAATTCCGTTTTTAAATTCCGCAGTTTGTCCGAATCCGTCAGGTTGTCCAACAGCCACACTCCCCGATTTCTGTCGCGTGAAAGACGGCGCAATTGCGGCACAATCCGATCGCGTGCGCCAAAAAACAATTCGGTGCAAAATGGAAATATTCGGGAAACCGGATGGAATCGCGGTCCGCGGAACCTTAGTAAATGAGCCCCAATGTCTTTGTAGCTAATATGAGGCACCTCCCTCTGCTGTTGTTCTGACACAGACAATACAGGACGGGACTCAGTGTCCCCAATATGGCTACTCCGCAGGGAAATTTTTCCAAATTAAAAAAAAAAAATGATTAACATCAAAATTTACAAACAGAACAAACACATTTAACGCTTCGTCTACAGACTCTGACGCACGGAAGAGAAATGACAGAAATGAGACATTCCCTTTAAGTCTCCAAACTAATTTTTTTCCGTTCCATCCTCGATTTATAAAATTACTTATGTGTTTTGTGTCTCGCACTTGATAAAGACACAACAAGTGAATTCCATTACCTGCCGAGCAGATGTGATTTGCGCTCGTACATCAGTATTCCGCCCCTCACTTTTTCCATTAATATTAAGCTCAGGAATTCAGTCGCAAACAATTAGAGTCGGAATTACACAAGCAGGTGGCACTTACTTGAAATAGAAGAAAATTCCAAGGGAAATCAACAATGAGACGATGGACAAGGCGTGTCCTACTATGGCCATGTAGTATAGGATGTAGGCGTTCTAGGAGGAGAAGGAGAGAGAGTTTTGTAATTTAATGTTATCCTTAAAGGGAACCTGTCAGGGGCTATAGAATGGTGGCTTAGTGTCCCTAATAGTGGCTTCTGTCAGGGGCTATAGAATGGTGGCTTAGTGTCCCTAATAGTGGCTTCATTGTCCTATAAGTACTCCAGACCTCAGCACATGTGCAGTTCAACCATGGAGAAGGAGGGGGACATGGAGGTGCAGCAAGTGAGACTGTCAGGGGCTATAGAATGGTGGCTTAGTGTCCCTAATAGTGGCTTTATAGTCCTATAAGTACTCCAGACCTCAGCACATGTGCGGTTCAACCATGGAGAAGGAGGGGGACATGGAGGTGCAGCAAGTGAGAATGCTGCTTCTGCGATTTCCATACTGAAAAAGATGTCTACCTAGCATTGTTAACTGCTTCCTGCCCAGACACTTTGTATCAAGCTCCTGCAAAACAGGATAAGTAATGTCATGTATGTACACAGTGACTGCACCAGCAGAATAGTGAGTGCAGCTCTGGGTATAATACAGGATGTAACTCAGGATCA
This sequence comes from Engystomops pustulosus, assembly GCA_019512145.1. Taxonomy (NCBI): domain Eukaryota; kingdom Metazoa; phylum Chordata; class Amphibia; order Anura; family Leptodactylidae; genus Engystomops; species Engystomops pustulosus. Next base: position 1,726,633 of record CM033648.1, on the reverse strand, counting down.
GTACAGGATAAGTAATGTCATGTATGTACACAGTGACTGCACCAGCAGCAGAATAAGGAGTGCCAGCTCTGGAGAATATACAGATTGTACTCAGGGATTCAGTACAGGATAAGTAATGTATGTATGTACACAGTGACTACACCAGCAGCAGAATAGTGGTGCAGCTTCTGGGTAAATACAGGATTTGTAAACTCAAGGATCAACTACAGGAATGTAATGTCATGTATGTACACAGTGGACCTGCCCACCACCAAGCAGAATAGTGCAGGCTGCAAGCTCTGGTAAGTATAAATACAGATTGTATGTAACGCAAGGATCAGTACCAAAAAGATCAAGTAATGTCATGTATGTACACAGTGAATGCACCAAGCAGTCAGAAATAGTTGAGTGCAGCTGTGGGGATAATACATGGAATGTAACTAGGATCACTACAGGATAATAAGGTCCTGTATGTACACAGGGAGGCACCACCAGCAGAATAGTGGTGCAGCTCTGGAGTATAATACAAGATGTTGAACTCAGGATCAGTACAGGGAAGTAATGTCATGTATGTACACAGTGACTGCAACAGCAGCAGAATAGTGAGTGCAGCTGTGGAGATAATACAGGATGTAACTCAGGATAAGTTACAGGATAAGTAATAGTTCATGATGTACACAGTGACTGCACCAGCAGCAGAATAGTGAGTGCAGCTCGGGTTATAATACAGGGATTAATCAGGATCAGTACAGGATAAGTATGTAATGTTATGTGTACACAGTGACTGCACCAGCAGCAGACAGGAGTGCAGCTCTGGGAGTTAATACAGGATGTAACTCAGGATCAGTACAGGAAAAGTAATGTCATGTAGTGTACACAGTGACTGCACAGCAGCAGAATAGTGAGTGAAGCTTCTGGGTATATACAGGATGAACTCAGGAGTCAGTACAGGGAAGTAAGTCATGTATGTACACAGTGACTCACCAGCAGAATAGTGAGTGCAGCCTGGAGTATAATACAGGATGTAACCAGGATCAGTACAGGATAAGTAATGTCATGTATGTAACCAGTGACTCACCAGCAGCAGAATAGTGGAGTGCAGCTCTGGAGTATAATACAGGATGTAACTCAGGATCAGTACAGGATAAGTAATGTCATGTATGTACACAGTGACTGCACCAGCAGAAGAATAGTGAGTGCAGTCTGGGGTATAATACAGGATGTAACTCAGGATCAGTACAGTAGTAATGTCATGTCAGTACACAGTGACTACACCAGCAGAGAATAGTGAGTGCAGCTCTGAGTATAATACAGGAGTTGTAATCAGGGATCTCTACAGGATAAGTAATGTCAGTATTACACGTGACGCACCACCAGCATGATAGTGAGTGCCGCTTGAGAAATACCAGGATGTACACGCACGGACAGTACGGATAAGTTTACATGTCATGTATGTAACAGTGACTGCACCAGCAGCCAGAATAGTGAGTGCAGCTCTGCAGTATAATACAGGATGTAACTCAGGATCACTACAGGATAAGTAATGTCATGTATGTACACAGTGACTGCACCAGCAGAGTCCGGGATCACATGGATGCGTTCAGCCATCGCGGAATGGAAGTCTAGTCTGCCTTCCCCAATTCCCCTAATGCGAGAGTACTCAGAAAAATCTTGCGCGACGGGGACAAGGGTGATCTATGATGCTCCCAGATTGGCCAAAAACAGCTGTATCCGCTGTTGAGGCCCTATCTGTCCAGCAACCTCTTATGTACCGATTCGGAAGGACCTCTGTACCAAGGTCGATTTTCCACTCAGATCCAGGGAAAATCCGTCTGGCAGCCTGGATCTGAGTTCGAATTTTTTCCTAAGGTCCCAGGGGTCTCTTCGAGCCTGTAATAACCACATTGAAGGCATAGAAAAAGGTTATTCGCAATATATCCATAGATATGGAACAAAAGTTTGTGGACCTTTTGTGGGGCTAATCCTCCCTACTGCGACTAACCCAAATATTTTACAGGTATTAAACTTCCTGCAAAAAGGAATAAATGGTCCTTTCAATAGCCCTTGAAAGTCCAAAATTTCGGCTCTGAGTGCATTCTTCGACATTCCCTGGGGACAAGGTGGGTCAAAAGATTATTGATGCAGCTGCAAATATAGGATTAGCTCAGATTTTGAACGGGTTCCCTCCCTGTGATCTTCCTGGGTTCGGGCTCTTCTCCAGACCCCCCTTTGAGCCTTTGGAGAGCACTAGTATAAAAAACTAATTTAAAGACTTCCTGTGAACATAGCCGTGACTTCAGTAGAAGGCGGGGAGGACTCCAAGCCATTTCCATTAGAGAAACATATAGTGTATCTTTCCCCGACAGGAATCGCTGACTTGGATACCGAGTTGTTCCCAAAAGTGGCTTACGGATTTCCACAGAATCAGGGAAATTAATCCTTCCATCTTTTACGGGAATCCTTCTTCAAGCAAGGAAGTAGCGTGGCAGTCACCTGTACGTTAAGGCGACTTCGGTTTTAGAGATTAAAGCCACAAAATTCATGGCGCAAGATCACAATCTCTTTGTTCAGTTTCAGGGGAAGAAAAAAGGGGCAGCCAAACAACGATCGCCCAGGATGGTTAAAGGCTGCCATAGGCCTCTGTTCAACAGAACAAAGGGAAAGAGTCCCAGAAACCTCTCTCCTCTCTTCCCACCTCCCTCATCTTAAAGGCCATTCACCAGAGCCATATCCGCCTCCTGGGCCGAGAAAGAGAGGGGCGCTTCTCTTGAACAAATCTGCAGAGCTGCCACGGTGTTTCCGCACCACCTTTGCAAAACACATATCGGCTGGACCTTACCCAAATCACAGGATCTCGGCCTCGCGGTCAGAAGTTCTCAGGCTGTGGTCCCACCTGACTCTACTAATTTGTAGATCTCCTAGTGGCCGTCAGGTGGGGGACGTTATGGAAATTGTGAATTAGGACTCACCGGTAATTCGGTTTCCACTAAGTCCTCCATGACGGCTCATATAATTGTTGTTGTAAATTTCTTTGTATGTGATAACAAAACAGGGCAGGAATAAAAATTGCTTGTATCTTCACCGGTGTAGTTATTTGGTAGACAACTGGCATGGGAGGATGTGGGGGGGAGGCTTTTAACTCTCTGGCTTCCTGTCCCTACAGAGGTCAAGGTCATCCTCCTAGTGGGCCGTCATGGAGGACTAGGAGGAAACTGAGTTACCGGTGAGTCTAATTCACAATTTGCAGGGAGGCACCAAAATGTGATAAGCTGCAGAAATATTAAACAAGTGAATACAAAGAAGAAACTATCGTGATCAGCGCCGGGCACTTCCTGTTCTCCAGTTTGGCTCTTATTCTGCCCTGCACTAGAAGATTATTCTATAAGACAGAAGATATCCATAGAAGGTCTATGGAGAGGGGAGGGGAGAGTTTTCCCAGCGAGTATGTCTCACTACACACAGAAGCAGCTGCTGAGTCATGCCTGTCCTCTTCCCCCTGTAGTCTGTAGAAACTGTGTCCTCTTTTCTAGCTCTTAGCAAGGGCTCCACGTGTTTCTTGCTTTTATGTGAGCCTTCACGCCATAGAAGTCTATGGAGAGGAGTCACAGCAGTAGTCTCCACCTTTAGAGAGATGGGAAGTGACCCTAATGGATGAGACCTGTGAGTTATCCTGTATACAACACGGTACTACTGCAATGTTTACAGGCTCCGTGAGAGCTGCAGAGAACATTACTAGGGAAGTTTAGATTAGAATGGAGACATGAGAAAGAAAATTGTAAACAAGTTATAACCCCACAAAGAAGTTGTCCTACAGAATCGGTTTTATCACTGCGGACCCCCTTCCAATTCACAAGAATCTGGGACCCATAAAATTGCCGACGCGAACAAATGAGCACCACTAGAGGGGGTTCACAGAGTGGTTTCTGCCTGTGGGTCACATTTTGTGTGTGGCTGTATACCATCATACACTTGGCTCCCCCTTAGTGGCGCAAGCAGTAGTAGTGAGTGACTTTCTAGGAAAACAATAAAATGTGATCCCGTCATCTGACAATTTTTGGTTTTATTTAAAAATTCCAAGGAAAAGAGAGTAACAGTAATTCATAAACCCAAGAAATCCTCCAACTCCATGTTAGTGATCAAATTGTGGGGAATGCTACAAGTATTTGTGTATTATTTGCTGTTATTATTGTTTTTCTTTTGCCAGTATCACATGATGTAGATCTCTTGACAGCGTCACGGCGAGGGATATACGACTCCTCGGCCCAGCCCGGAGTCACAATCCGGGGGTGACGCTCGCAGAACCGATGACACCGTGAACCCGTGTAACCTGACTGATGCAGCTCGCCATAGGAGGGGGAGGGGACATTGACGTCTTGCTTAGCCAAAGTAGCCCCACATGAAGGACGGGGCGACTCATCCACCACCAGGTTAATGTTCAGGATGTGTGTTCACAATGGTTTTTTCATAGAGCAAAACTTTGGGGTCTTCTACAGGACGACAGGGCCTAGGTCGTAGTGCCGTGTGTTATTTTCCATCCACAATATCCAGCGACGGCTTCTTTAGGCGGGTGGTAAAGGGCACTTGTTCTGGGGGGGGGGAAAAAAAACAAATCAAAGATTGTCGGATTTGGGCCCCTAATGGGAGGATCAGAATACACAAGGTTTGTTTGTAGTCAGTTACCATAGACGATTAACATTGATTTCTGCTGAATGCACAATAGATATACTGGAACTTTACTGTAGCCTGGATACTACTGGTGTCTGGGGGCTCGTGTCATGGGGGTCTCCACACACTGTTCCTTTTATCCTCTTCTCTTTCAGGGGTCTCCACTCGTGGCTCTTTGCCGGTTCTTCCTTTACTTCTTCTTATGGAAGCGCGTGAACCAGGTGAGGACGTGACACCGTGATGATAGGGGAGGTTACATGGGGTCACGAGTTTATGTGACATTAGGTGGGGGGCGTCTCACCATCTCCGGGGTGGGGGGCTCCGTACCACGATGACGGCCACACACCACTATGATGGTCGCGCCGCCAGGATACATGGAGAAATACAAGTAGTGGATGTACTGACCACGCCGGAGGCCGAGTGTCCCTGGTCAATCGGGGAGGCCGTGTAGACAAAAGGCCAGCACATGCGGATAATCCCAACACCAAACTTGGTCAGGACACCAGAACGCCCCCTGAAAAACCAAAGGGAAAGGGACTTAGGGTGCTGCACCCTCCAGTAGTAAATGATGATTGGGCACAAACAAGGAAGCTCTGATTTTTTTACGCGGGGGCTAAAAAAAAAGGGCCCAATGTGATCTTCTCTCTCCTCTCTCATGACCTTTTCCAAAAGCCGCCGGCGCTATGAAGACATGCCACAGGGGGTTCGTAGTACGAACTAACAGATGGATGTAGATGAAGAGCTGGACCACCCTGGCTGCCGGGGACCAGGGGATCCACAGGAGGAGACCACCACAGCACCAACACAAAGACCCTGAAAGGAGGAGACTGAAGTCAACGTCACACTGGAGCACCGGCGTCATAGTAATAGAGGAGGATGTGAGCATGAGCAGATTGTATCTAGTGCCTATCTGCAGCAGCATGGTTATAGAGCAGTGAGGAGTGAGAGATTGTACAAGTGTCATCTGCAGTGCAGCAGGTATAGAGCATAGGTGCGAGCAGATTGTACATAGTGTCTATCTGCAGGAAGAATGTTATAGAGGCAGAGGAGCTGAGCAGGATTGTACATAGGTGTCTATCTGCAGGCAGCATATGTATAGAGCAGGAGGGGGCTGATGAGATTGTACATGTGTCGTCTAGAGAGGGAGGAATGTTATAGGCAGGAGGAGCTGGCAGATGTGACACTAGGTCCTATCTGACAGGAGCATGTTATAGAGCAGGAGGGAGGGCTGCAGAGATAGTTAATGAGTGCTCCTATCTGGTTTTATAAGGATAAGGATAGCTGGTAACTTATTGATTGAATTTCCCATTGCTAAGCCAGGAGTCCAGTGGGCGGTCCTGCGTGGGGGAAGACCGCACTAACCATCCAGAGTCATAAGTATTAGGACCACCCATAAGGCAAAAACAAACACTGTTGATTTTCACCAAGGTGACAGGTTGACTGAGGTCACTAGATGGGATAAAGACAGTGCTCGGGGCACCTACCATCCCCACTCATCATCAGCCCATCATGGAAGGGGGAGCGGAGCGGAGTGGGCGCCAAGATCCATGGTGAAGATGGTGCTGGCGCTATTAAATATGGAGGTCAGAGAAGACATGAGGGCGGCGATCATACGGACATCATAAGACCTCTCAGTCCGTAGGAGTGAAGCAGAGAGAGAGGGATGCTGAGGAGTGCCGGGGTTCTTTCTCGACTTTGTGGGACCCCCCTAATATTCTCAGGTAACATAATACGGACCCACCCGTATTACTGAGCCCACACATCTATGCACATGTGAGGTGACGGATGACCTTGTGTTTACCTATGGGTAATATTTCGATCACCATCTTGGTGGTAGCATCAATATCCGAACATCGCGATGGGTTTTCCGCAGATGGATTTACAGAGTTCGGGATCGGCGCAGGCGCACTGATCTGTAACGGGATGGATGAGAATGATGAGATCTGCAGCGGCCCGCGGCCCCCCACTCTCAGACAGTGGACCCCCCCATACTGTGAGTACCTGTGTAGAGGATCCTGCTGATCATCCCAGGGAAGAATCCATTATAAAGAGAGGCAAGAACTTGATGTAAGCGGCCAGCTGGGAGCCCCCCTTGGCGTGGGACAGGTTCTTAGCGGACAGGGATCTGTTGTACAATCACCTGGGGGACACAACGACACGGACCGGTCACCACCTGCCCATTCCCATCCAAACAAGGGCTCCAGGACCAGCACCATGTAGGGCCTGGGGCCCAAGTCTACACCTACATGACGCCAATCTTGTCATGACATTGCTACAGATATTGTATTTGAGCTGTGTTTCTGAGACTGATAAAATATGTATTCTATCTGTAGCCACCCACTAGGGGGAGCTCACCGCAGACAGACTAAGAGATAAGTCCCCATAGGGAGAAATATGCAGAAACTTACTCCATGGTCAGTGTTGATTTTGGAAACATGCTGCATTGAGCTCCCATGGTGGTGCTGCAGTAGAGGGCCTTAGAACATAGCACCCACACTGAGCTCCAATACATATCTAGCAGAGACCTGTATAAGAACAGGTATCTGTCTGCCTGTAGCCACCAGCAGGGGGGCACACTGAGAAGGTACGAACTACACTGACCTCAAGGGTGTTTCCTGCACATTCCCCCCTATGGGGACAAGCCCTTAGTCAGTGAGTCCCCCTAGTGGTGGCTGCAGGAAGTTAATGTGATACCTGATCCGTGCACCAGTCCAGAGGGTGGTATGGTCAGCGATAGGACGCCAGCCACGCAGGTCAGAGTTACAGGATCTCTGAATAGGTGAGGGCTCTTCTTGGGGGCCACACGTGTGTTATCTGCACGGACTGATGATTGCGGTGAAATTTTCCTCCGACCTGGATATCCCCCGACCTTTATAAACCTGTAGACAAAAGGATGATGCATTTATACCGATCCAACCAAGTTCTTGTATCTCTGCTGTGCAGAAGTTTGTTCAAGTGTCAAGTGCAGGTAAAATGTTGAATTTCATTAACACTAGACCTCAGGAGCCTAGAATTGTCGACTGCAGACAACTGTAACAAACCCTCAGTGGAGAAGTTACGTGGGTCAGCCCCCCTGGACGGGTTTGTAGTGCCTGTGGATGTGCTATTGGATCTCTTACTAAGACCATGAGATCAGCGCCCCGAAATCATGATGCACAGTTTGCAGGGGTCAGTTGTAGGACTGACTGCAGCCAGGCCCCTATTAAACGCGTCGAACGAGAAACAGTGGATCAGCAGACTGCAAAAGTTTAATGTTTCCCCTGGACGAGGGTATGTTGGTTAGTTATAGCAGGTCTGATCAAATACGGGGGCATTTCCTCACAACTGCGTGTCCTTGGCTTCATAGCTTAAGTATGATCAGTGCTGTACTACTGAACCAGAAGCCTCAACATTTTTTACTCAGAGCAGAGAGATAAAGAGCGCAGCAGTGTTAGTACAGGTACTTGGAGAAGCTACAGTCAGATGTTACAACTACCAGCCCGTGAGATGGCATTGGTGTGACGTAAAACCCGATCACGCCACATAACAGATCCCAGTGCAGGGCCTGCTGGATAAATAGAACGCTTCCAGACATAAAATGTCCACCTGGAAAGAAGCACAAGCAGACATGTGGGAGGTTAGAGCGTCAACCCGTAAATAGGGGAGCTGACATCAAACTGCTGTGAAATTACTTCATTTTGAAACCCCACATTTTCTGCACCAACCATTGCTGACATCCCTACCATTACGTACATATAGCATCTGTAGCTACACCTCTCGGCCACCTGGATAGTCATTCATTAGATTGGACCTACACCAAGCTACAATAAATCAAGAACTCTGTCCATCACTTCGCCCCACTCTTCCTTTACATTTGCGCTTTTCCTCTATGACCCATCTCGTGACCTCTATATCTCCCCTCATAACAGTCACCGTCATTGTCCTTCTTAGGGACGCAAACTCTCTCACACCTGCCTCTCTGTCATATACGATCTCTATCCTTCCTCCGAAACCGCCACTAGAGGGAGCTATTCATGACTCTTATTAAGAACGACAGCTCCTCCTTGCTGGGGTCTATAAAAGCATGCAGTGGGCACTTGAGCTCCCCTTAGTGGTGCTGAAGGTCAGACATGAGTAGAATTATGGTCTAGGCAGAGGATTAGGAGCTCGGTATCAGATCTGGATACAATATCTTGTGATATATAGATGAACAGGTAAGAGGATGGCAGAGATAAAATCTCGGATCGTTTCCCTCCGTTTAAGAACGTGTCAATACATGTTTGAGTACTCGCATTGGTGGATGACCTGGATTATAAGTCTGACGGTTACGGACATGAGGACGTGGACACTGAACCTACGGATCATATGGAGGGACATGACCAGCATAGATATATGGGAGACACCAGGGCATACATTCCAATGAACAGAGATGATGCTGCGGGGGAGGTGTTAGGATAAATGAAATCTATTACCATCAGATACAAATGGGTTACATTTGTTTTCTCTTAGCGCTGAAATTACAGAAAATGAGGAAAAAGGGCTCTTCTTCATCCACAATTATGTAATACCCCATTTCCTCACGCTTGAGGAAATCAAAGCATCTAAACACTAGCAGTTGATTTCAGGCTAATCAGATAATCACAGACTCAATGTCACTGGAGTGACCGCACACCAGCAGAATTTGAGTGAGCTGCCATACGGAGATCCTGGAGTGGAAACCTTTAAGACTATCAAATAATCAATTTTGAAGTCACAGTGACTGTTCACCCTGGGTTGTAGCAGCGCTGTACAGGAAACGTTATCACATGCAACAGATGTGATCGAGACCGGAGTTATGTTTACTGTCCAGTGGACATGTACATGAATGATGACTGCTGCTTGGGAGTGTAAGTGGAGTATAACTACATAACTTGCCGTATATAAGTACATGTATGGCACAGTGACTGCACCCAGCAGAATATTCAGCTGAGGATAATAATGACAGGATCGTTCACAGATCAGTCCAATTTCAAGTAATCATCATGAATGCAACCAGCAGCGAATAGTGAGTGCAGCTTTGGATAATTGTCCAACTAGGGAAAGGTAAGATAACGGATCATCACTGCCACCAGCAGAATAGTCAGTTCACAGCATACAGGATCTACAGGGTACGAATGTCAGTGATGGACACAGTGACTGCACCACAGCAGAATAGTGAGTGCAGCTTGGAGATAATACAGGATGTAAACTCAGGATCAGTACAGGATAAGTAATGTCATGTATGTACACAGTGACCGCACAGCAGCAGAATAGTGAGTGCAGCTCTGAGTATAATACAGGATGTAACTCAGGATCAGTACAGGATAAAGTAATGTTCATGTATGTACACAGTGGACTGCACAGCAGACATAGTGAGTGCAGTCTGGGTATAATACAGGATGTAACTCAGGATCCGTACAGGATCAGTAATGTATGTATGTAACAGTGACTACACCAGCAGCAGATAGTGAGTGCAGCTTGGGGTATATACAGGATGTAACTCAGGACTCAACAGGGATAAGTAATGCATGTAATGTACACAGTGACTGCACACCAGCAGAATAGTGAGTGCAGCTCTGGAGGATAATACAGGATGTAACCCAGGATCAGTACAGGATAGTAATGTCATGTATGTACCAGTGACTACACCAGCAGCAGGATAGTGAGTGCAGCTTGGGGGTATAATACGGATGTAAATCAGGATCATTACAAGGATAAGTCTAATGTCGTGTATGTACACAGTGACTGCACCACCAGCAGAATAGTGAGTGCAGCTCTGGAGTATAATACAAGATGTAACTCAGGATCAGTACAGGATAAGTAATGTCAGTATGTACACAGTGACTGCACCACAGCAGAATAGTGAGTGCAGCTGTGGAGTTATACAGGATGTAACTAGGATCAGTACAGATAAGTAATGTCATGTATGTACCAGTGATGACACCAGCAGCAGAATAGTGAGTGCAGCTTGGATATAAACAGGATGTAACTCAGGATCAGTACAGGATAGTAATGTCATGTATGTTACACAGTGACTGCACCAGCAGCAGAATAGTGAGTGCAGCTCTGGGGTATAATACAGGATGTAATCAGGATCAGTACAGGTAAGTAATGTATGTAGTTACACAGTGACTGCACCACCAGCAGAATAGTGAGTGCAGCTCTGGAGTATATTACAGATGTAACTCAGGATCAGTACAGGATAAGTAATGTCATGTATGTACACAGTGATGCTCACCAGCAGAATAGTGAGTGCAGCATGGAGTATAACAGGATGTAACTCAGGATCAGTACAGGTAAGAATGTCATGTATGGTACACGTGAATACACCAGCAGCAGAATAGTGAGTGAGCTCTGGAGGTATAATACAGGATGTAACTCAGGATCAGTACAGGATAAGTAATGTCATGTATGTACACAGTGACTACCACAGCAGAATAGTGAGTGCAGCTCTGGAGTATAATACAGATGACTCAGGATCAGGATAAGTAATGTCATGTATGTACACAGTGACCCACCAGCAGCAGAAGAGTGAGTGCAGTCTGGGTATATACAGGATGTAATCAGGATCATACAGGATAAGTAATTCATGTATGTACACAGTGACTGCACCAGACAGCAGAATAGTGAGTGCAGCTCTGAGTATAATAAGGATAACGCAGATCAGTACAGGATAAGTAATGTCATGTATGTACACAGTGACTGCACCAGCAGCAGAATAGTGAGTGGCAGTTGGGGTATAATACGGATGTAACTCAGGATCATACAGGATAAGTAATGTCAATGTATGTACACAGTGACTGCACACCAGCAGAAAATAGATGAGCACGCTAAGAGGTAAATCATGATGCTCAATCAGACACCCGCCAACACACAATAAGACAAGAAAAAACAACAAGGACAACAATCAACCGCACGCAATCGAATAGAAATTCAGGCAAAAACCAGCAAACTCAACATATCACACAGGAAAGGCCAACACGTCAACCATCCCTAAATAAACACAACAACCGAGACTACCCTATAAACAAAGGAAACAATCAAATCACAAATGACACAACAGATCAATACGGGAAAAGGGTCTCCACTCCCAGCAAGAGTCAAATATAAAGAAAATTAACCATTTAAATGACACCGGTATACTAAAACCAACAAGAAAAAACACCAATGTACACAACCAGCTCACAACAAACCTAAGAACCACATTAAAAAAAAACCACACTAACATTCCTCCTCAAATAGGAAAATCTTATACCCACCTACTGGAGATACGCCCAACCATGAACGCTTTAGAACTCACGCCCCCCCTAAAAGACAATATGAAAATGAATAAAAATACGTCTCACCTGATTACAAAACTTAAGTAGAAAAATAGACTAACGAAACAAAAAAGTCAAACACTACGAAAACAACCAAGCACATAATAGACAGCCAAACCAAAACATCCACTATAAACCAAACACCCAACACAAAAAAAACAAAATACAGATACCCCTTAAAATCGGATAACAAAGACCAAACATTAACAGCCACGCAATTCCAACCCAACGCACATACAATCTAAAAAAACAAAAAAATGCCAACAACCGTCCAATTTAATAATGACACAACAAAAATACGAGAAAAACGAAAAACAAAGGAAACTAATCAAGACGAGTCCTCCTTCTATACTTACCTTATCGTGGAAATAGCAAAATAATAAATAACCAAAGAGGAAATAAAAAAATAAGAAAATAAATAAAAAAAAAAAAAAGACACCGAGGAAAATAAATAAAAAAGAAAAAAATAAAAAAAAATCCACTAGTGAGTGCAGCTTCTGAGAGTATACCCCACGCAACCAAGAGGTAACTCCAGGCCCCTCAGGATCAGTACAGGATAAGTAATGTCATGTATGTACAGTGACTGCACCAGCAGCAGATAGTGAGTGCAGCTCTGGAGTATAATACAGGATGTAACTCAGGATCAGTACAGGATAAGTAATGTCATGTATGTACACAGTGACTACACCAGCAGCAGAATAGTGAGTGCAGCTCTGGGGTATAATACAGGATGTAACTCAGGATCAGTACAGGATAAGTAATGTCATGTATGTAAGAAGGTCATATCAGAAAGGTTGTGGGATGGCAGACGCACATGGAAAGTCAATCTATTGATCAGCAGAAATCAACTCATTTCACAGGATAAAGGAAAGTTTTCGATGAGAGGACTGGAATCAAGGTGAGCCGGAACACTGAATGTACAATCTCCCCTTTACTATGAGGATTCCAAGAAGGAAAAAAGGGGTGGGTTGTAAGAGAGCTTTATCAGCTATTACTACAGCTTACTAAAGCTATACTACAGCTGTATACAGCTTTGCCTACAGGTTTACTATAGCGTTATAAGCCTTTACTACAGAGTTACTACGCTTGCTACATTTACTCCGCTTACTAAGCTTTACTACTACTAGCCGTTATCTACAAGCTTACTATTCTACGTTACTACAGTTTTCTACATCGACAGCTTACTACTAGCTTGTCTATATTATACCAGCTTTAATACGATCGCTACAGCTCTCTATTATGGCGGTTTTGGAGAAACGCTCTGCCTCCCATATTGGAAGGGGGGCTGCATCAACATTATTAGCTGTGGAAAAGATGGTGGCTGTGCTTCAGTCCCTTAAAGGAAAACCTCGGTCAGAGCCACTCTCATTGGTCTACACGATGCCAGGGTCTGTGGGAGCCACCAAAAAGAGCAGGCCTCCATTTCAGTGTTTCCCGCAAGTCCCGCTCTTCCTTCAGGTCTGCACAAGGTACATTAATGTGTCTCCAGCTCAGACAGTGACGAGCTGTTCCCACACCTGGTTTGCTCGGCAGGACGCTCATCACAGGGTATTAAACCTGTCGCCGTGTAAGACTGTCAGTTTACTTTCAACAGCGTGTCTAATTTTTGGCGCTGCACACTATCCATATGACCCACTCCTAGTTCTCCAAAAACCCACCAAACCTCAGGCAGGACCATCCCCCACCTTCTAGATGGAGAGTCGGATCACGGCCAAAAATGGTCTACCAAGCCTTTATAATGTGTCATACGAAATTTGTTTATGCCTCATTGTTGGACAGGAGCCTGAATAAATCCCCCCCCCTGGACATAGCTTTCACTGGGCGTTCCTATAGGAGCGCAACAATCCCGTGTTTCCGGTTATGTATGTAAGGACCAAAAAGCTTTCTCTATCCCATGAGAAGGTTGGTTGCTGGCAAGAAGAAGAAGTACACGTGTCCTCCAAAACGTGGTGGCCACGTTGTGAACTTTGGCTATGTCTGTCGGTATACCTGTGCACTCCTGTCCTGACCTGGCCTGCTGCCAACCATGTCAACCTGGAAGTTTTTTGGTGCCTCCTAAATTCACAACTGTCATCACCACGGGTCAACAACCATAAATTACTCAAGACGGTAGCACCTGGTGATTTCTCTGCAACCCCGGACAGGGGTTAACTAGTGCACATCCGGCGAACCTTCCGACTAGCCAATAAATTTACCCAAAGAGCCCAAACTGTTGCCTGGTCAGCCGCACGCTGTGGGTCCCTTAGGCGGATTGCAAGAGCAGCTTGCTCTAATATAAGATCGAGCTGTAGATAGTGCCACGTGATGCTGGATAGTGCCGCCAATCTCACCATCCCACCCTCTCTGGAACAGTTATTATATCAATTTTGCTAAATCCAAAGTTCTCTCTATGGGTGATGTGAGGACCAACTTCCCGTAACCTCGATTTCTCATTTCCGTCCTGAGTTTCTATGGTCCACTAGAGGTGTCCCAGGACGACAGGCGGTTCAAGGCATAGTGGCGGGGGGCCTCATTAAAGTCGGAGGGTCCGATTTCATGACGACAAAACTCCGGTTTATCCAGCACGAAAATGGACGAGACACAACAGTAAGGGGCCCCATGGACACAACATGAAGGGGCGCCCAGGGTCATGAGACTGACAGCCCATCCCCAAGACGAGAGGTGAGAAAAAAAGATAATCAGTGGCGCAAAATTACTAAATGTGAACTCCGCCCCCGCTGTGGACAAATGTGGCTTCAGTAGTCCCAGTCTCCTATGATCAGATGTATTTGTCGGGGAAGTGTGTTTCCACAGCATCGACACCACAGTGTCAGGCCTCGAGCGGCATGATTAGCGTCATGTTATAGTAGGTCAATCCCAAGGCACTTTACAGGTACCAGATGATGGTATTACTAGCCCGCGGATCAGGAACAAGCTCAGGCACAGGGGGTCTGTTAATGAACATACACAACATCAGCTCCGGAACGACACCAACCTTAAAGGGACAGCACAGTAATACCTGAGCTCCCTCTAGGTTGTGCTGTATATAAGATAGGTAGTAATCTCTAAACTCCCTTAGTGGTGGATGAATATAACAGCTGTGGTTATCTCCTGAGCTCCTCTAGGGTGGTCTAGTGCTGTATTCAGTATGTAGAGTAATTCTGGGCTCCCCTAGTGGTGGCTGTATGTACGTATGTAGTCATACACTGAGCTCCTCCAGTGATGGCTGTTTAGACAGATGTGGTAATCTCTGAGCTCCCTCAGTGGTTGGCTGTATGTACAGTATGTGTAATCATCCAAACTCCCTTTATGTGGTTGATACCTTGGAGTTCATCGGTCCATCGCGATAGCGTGCTGAGGTTCGATCATCCGGAGCTCGCAGCACAGTGCGCTTGTCTGGACGTCTGAGGACGATTAGAGCACCACGAGTACCCGAGTGATCGCTACGGTGGATGTGACGTCTGGCCTAACGCAGGAGGCCTCGTGTTCTTTTGCAGCTGGATTGCGTCCGCACGGCGAGACCCATTAAGCGTGTTCCTCTATGGAATTCAACAGTGCGTTCTTGTGCGCTAAGCGATGTGATTGCACTCCATTCACCGAGCCTTCCACAAGTAGGTACGTCGTTCTCAGCGACCTTTCATTGATCTATTGCCCGGTCTGTTTTTCCATCGCGGGGTAGGTTTGGAATACGTCATCCCCCCCCCACCTGAGTTCATGTTTTCGCCGGCAATGCCGGCGACCCGTTTTGTATGCGACACACGAACTACTGCGTTGCGCCAAATCCCGGGGCCACAACAGGGAAAATAGCGAAATCGGGAAATATTCGGGTAACACATCAGGCGAAAAGGCAACGGGCCCTAGTAAATGCCCACTGGTATCCTGACACCTCTAGTGGCCAATCTAGTTGACTACATATATTCCTGAGCGCACTAGTGGTGGGCTAGATACAGTTATGATAATCTCTGAGCTCCTCTAGGGGGCTTGTATAACCAGATGTCAGTAAATCTACTGAGCCCTCTAGTGGTGGCTGTTGAATAGAGTATGCTAGTAATAATCTCCAGAGCCTCCTCTAGGTGGTGGGGGGTGTAGTATACAGTATGTAGTAATCTATAAGACTGTCCTTTTTCCTAGTGGTTAGTTGGGTATATACAGTATGTAGTAATTTACAGATCTCCTCCTAGTGGTAGAGGTATATACAGTATGTAGTAATTTACAGATCTCCTCCTAGTGGTAGAGGTATATAAGTAGTAGTTCTCCAGAGCTCCTTAGTGGTAGGGGTATATACGTATTGTAGAATATCCAAGATCTCCTCCTAGTGGGGGCTATAGATACAGTATTGTAGTAAATCTCCAGAGTTCCTCCTAGTGGTAGGGGTATATATACAGTATGTAGTAGTAATATACAGTGCTCCTCTATGGTGGGTATATATACAGTATGTAGAATTCCAGAGTCCTCCTAGTGGTAGAGGTATATACAGTATGAAGTAATATACAGCACTCATCCTAGTGGTAGAGGTATATACAGTATGAAGTAATCTCCAGCACTCCTCCTAGTGGTAGAGGTATATACAGTATGCAGTAATATACAGAGCTCCTCCTAGTAGAGGCCTGTATTAGTTCTCAGATGTAGTAATCTCTAGAGCTCCTCCTAGTGGTGGCTGTATATACAGTATGTGGTAATCTCCTGAGCTCCCCCTAGTGGTAGCTATATATACAGTATGTGGTAATCTCCTGAGCTCCCCCTAGTAGTGGCTGTACATACAGTATGTAGTAATCTCCTGAGCTCCTCCTAGCGGGGGTTGGCTGTATATACAGTATGTAGTTATCTCCTGAGCTCCTACTAGTGGTGGCTGTATATGCAGTGTGCAGTAATCTCTAGAGCTACCCCTAGTGGTGACTGTATATACAGTATACAGTAATCTCTAGATCTCCTCCTAGTGGTAGGGGTTTGACAGTAGTAGTAATATAAGAGCTCTCTAGTGGGCTGTATATACAGTATGTAGTAATCTCTAGAGCTCCTCTTAGTGGTAGGGGTATATACAGTATGTAGTAATATACGGACCTCCTCCTAGTGGTAGAGGTATATACAGTATGTAGTAATATACATACCTCGCCCTAATGGTGGTTGAAAATAAAGTTTGTATATAATATGTATATATAATAGTAGGAACACATTTTACACCATTACCAGGCAGATGGTGCATACCTTGGCCCTAACTACATGGCACTGGAGAGGTTAACTCTGAATCACGCTGACTGATGCGTCCCGGCACCAGACACCCACAGACATTCAGCACAATAACAGCTCCGCATTATTACTACACATGCAAAACATGAGAAATTATCAGCCAGAATCTTCCCAGCGCAGGAGCTAATGGGTCCAGAAACAACTTGGCACATGCCGCCTCCATCAGTCTGTCTGCAGGTGGTGTGAACACGGGCAGAGAGCTGGCACACACTGACTGGTACCCAACATACTGGAAGAGGAGCGACAGACACGGGGACCCAGGAGACCAGAGCAGGAGCGCCGAGCCTGCGAGAGCAGAGCGGCAGCAAAGGCAGAGCAGCGAGCGGAGCGCGAGCGAGCGAGCGAGCGAGCAGAGAGCAGGAGAGCAGAGCCAGCGAGCGAGCGAGCAGGAGCGAGAGGAGGGCCAGCGATCGATGCAGAGAGAGAGCGAGCGCGGAAGAGCAGAGCGAGCGAGAGAGCAGCGCGAGCGAGAGCGCAGAGCCAGCGACGCGAGGCAGAGCGAGCGAGCGCAGAGCGAGCAAGCGCAGGAGGAGCGATAGCGCCGGAGCCACGAGCGAGCAGCGAGAGAGAGAGCGAGCGAGAGCGAGCGAGCAGCGAGAGCAGGCAGCAGACGGCGCAGAGCGCGAGCGAGAGCGCAGAGCCAGCGAGCGAGCGCAGAGCACGAGCGCTAGAGCGGCGCAGAAGCGAGCGAGAAGCGAGGAGAGCGAGCGAGCGAGCGAGGCAGAAGCGAGCGAGCGAGAGCGACGAGCGCAGAGGACGAGCGCTAGAGAGCGAGCGAGTCGCAATCGAGCGAGCGAGAGCGCTAGACTCATCGAGCTAGAGCGCCGAGCAGAAGAGCGAGAGCGCCGATCGAGCAGAGCGACAGGCGAGCCGAGCGAACGATGCGATGCTAGCTCCTAGCGATCCACTATCGAGCTATCGATATCTATTCATATCTATCTCATATCTATATAAGATCTATCTCATCTCTATCTATCTATCACGAATGTAAAAGGCAGGCAGCACTCCAAGGTTTCAAATCAAAACGTCAGTGATTTTTATTGAAACGGGTTAGCGACCGTTCGGTTCGGTTGGAACACCTTTTTCAGGATTTGACAAGTTGAACCACACAGGGTGTATACACCGGAAACATGGTGTGCAATGCGATAGCGGGGGTGGTGTCTTTAAAGTGCAATCTGCTAGCTGAGATCATAAAACATTACGGTTATTTCATCAAAAAATTCTATACAATAAAGTGGTAAGTGTACAGGATGTATAATAAACATCCCCATATGTTATAATTACAAAATAAAGGCCATCATAGTTGCAACAAAGGCAAGTGTTGTGGCTACTGAGTGTACATAGAAAGGGTTAAAATTACCCAGTATACTTGTGGGGAGAGAGCTGCCTGGGAGGAAGTGTTGATTTCACTATGATGGATATCCGCGTCAAGATCACACCGCACGTGCGCCAAAAAAGGAGCGCAGCGCAAAAGTAACTGTGGACACGCCAAAAAGTGGCTCATGTGTATTAATGTTGGCAAGTGCAAACAAAACAAATGTTTGCGATGTTTGCAAAAGTTTACAAATATTTTGTTAAAAAAATGTAAAGAATGAATATGAAAAAATTAAATAAAGAAAGATGATGAACAACAGAATGTCCGTGACAATGTTTGAGGAGGACTATGTGTATGAGAGTGAGGCCACACGGTGTTGGTCCTTTGGCAGTCTATACAACTGCTAGTGGTATCGTCGCCTCCCCAGCAACACGGAGTAAGAAGACGTAATGTGAAAAATACATTAGGAGGTGGTCCTTAACCCCTTAACGCTCTGCGCCGTAGCTCTACGGCGCAGAGGTATAAGGGAAGTATGAAGAGGGCTAACGGGCTGAGTCCTCTTCATCAGAGGTGGGGGTTTTGCATTTGCACAAAACCCCCACCGCTAATACGCGGTCGGTGCTTGCACGATCGCGGCTATTAACCTCTAAACGCCGCCGCAAAGTCGCGGGCGGCGTTTTTAAAAGACGGCGGCGCGCGGGCGCCGCCATCTTTTTTTCCTCGCCACCGCCCCGAACGTCCATCGGGGGGCGGCGATCGGTTACCATGGTAGCCTCGGGTCTTCTCTGACACAGGGCTACTCATGGTTTATGCAGGTTCGTTACAATGAGCCAGTGGCTCATTGTAATGTAAGACCTGCAAAAAGCCATATATTGCAATACTGTAGTATGGCAGTATATGGTAGGAGCGATTGATATCTAGGGGTATTGTACCCTAGATGGTCTAAAAAAGAGTGAACAAAAAAAGAAAAAAAAAAGTTTAAAAAATAAAAAAAATTAATAAAATATTATTAAAAGTTCAAATCACCCCCTTTCCCTAGGAAAGGATAAAAAAACCAACCAGTAAAAATCACCGACATATTAGGTATCGCCGCGTCCCAAAATGCCCCGGATTATCAAAATATAAAAACGGTACGGCGGCGGTGACCTCCGAGGCGGGGAAATGGCGCCCAAATGTCCGAAATGCGACTTTTACCTTTTACATAACATAAAAAATGAAAATAAAAAATGATCAAAATGTCGCACAGACCTCAAAATGGTAGCATGAAAACGTCGCCTCATTTCGCAAAAAAATGACCCTCACCACATTTCCGTGCGCCAAAGTATGAAAAGTATTGCGTCAGAAGATGGCAAAAATTTTTTTTCTTTTTGTACACATTCGTTTAATTTGAAAATGTATTAAAACACAATAAAACCATATAATGGTATCACCGCGATCGCACCGAACCAACAGAATACGTGCGTGTTGTTTTTGGAGCGCAGAGTGCAAGTCGTTAAACTGAGCCACACAAGAAGTGACGCACGTGCGGTTTTTTTTTTTTCAATTTTTCCCATTTGGAATTTTTTTCAGCTTCGCAGTACACGGCAGTTTAAATAAAGAACAGGACGGGAAAGAAAATGTGACGCACAACATAAGCCCCACACAGGGCGAACGGAAAAAGGAAAAAGGGAGGAGGGGGAAGGGGAGAGCTGAGAAGAGCCGGAAAACCCCCGGAAAAAAAAAGTCCAGGCAGAGCGAGCGGAGAAGGGGAGCGAGAGCGAGCGACAGGAGCGCGAAAGACGCCAGCGACGAGCGAAGAGGCGAGTAGACAGCAGGGAGCGAGTCGCAGAGCACAGCGCAGCGAGAGAGATGCTATCACGATCGAGCTACGACCGATCAGAGCGAGTCAGCGCCGATCGAGCAGAGAGCTAGCGAGCAGCGTCGAGCAGACAGAGGAGTGAGAGCTAGAGCCCAGTCGAGCGCAGAGCGAGGAGCGATCGTAGCGAGCTATCTATCGCCAGCTATCGATCTATCTACTGCGTATCGAGTTATTGCATCGAGTCGAGCTCCGATCTATCTCATATGATCTTCATATCCATCAGCTATCGATCTAGTCTTCTATATCTCTCATACATAATTTTATCTCAATATCTCCATCTTATCTTATAGCACCACACTGCATGGCAAATTGAAATATTTTTATATTTCAGATTTTTATATTTATGATAACCTTAGCTATGAGATAAATATATGTAAGGTAGAATAACAGAAATAGAAGGAGAGATAGAGATAGAGATATGAGACTACAAGATTAGATAGATCTGAGTTAGATACATGATAGAAGGCAACGATAATAGATATTAGATTGATAACTGTGTATATATTATATATATTAATATATATTATACTATGTATATATATATACAGACACACATATATGAAATTAGATAGATACAAGATAGATAGATGATAGAAGGATAGATATGAGATTAGAAGTAAAATAGATACCGTAAATGGCTAGATAGATAAAAATGAGATTACGGAAACCTACCACTGTAGTGGCAGGTTTCCGATGGCATACCGAGCACCAGCTCAGGGTGAGCTGGTGCGAGCTTATTTTAGTTAGTGTTTTAACCGGGTTAGCGGTTTAAAACACTTTTTAAAATTATAGTTCGGCGCATGGGGTACGCGCTCGGCGCTTACCATGCGACGCGGCTCTCTTCACTTCCTATGTAGCCGCGCGCTGGTAAGCGCGAGCGCGTACCTGCCTGTGCCGGCTATAAACGTTTAAAAGTGTTTTAAAACCGCGATTACGCCGGGTTTTAAAAGACTAACTAAAAATAAGCTCGGCACAGACTCACCCTGAGCTTGTGCCGGTATTTCCATCAGAAACCTGCCACTTCAAGTGGGTAGGTGTTCCTTTAAATATATAGACAGAAATATATTACCGTTATATATATCTATATAAGATAGATATGAGATGATAGATCGATAGGAGATAGATAGATAGATAGGAGAAGATAGATAGATATATAGATAGCTAGATAGATAGGAGATCGATATCGACAGATAGATAGATAGATAGATAGTAGGAGATAGATAGATAGATAGATAGATGAAGATAGATAGATAGATAGGAGATAGATAGATAGATGATGATAGATAGATAGATAGATAGATAGTAATGATAGATGGAGATAGATAGATAGATAAACAATGAAAAACAAGGCAGCACAACCTGTATGGTTTTGGGTGCAAGATCTGTATACTCCGTGGCAAAGGATCCAAATATGTCTCGGAAAAGGCAGCAGCACTCCAATGTAGAATCAAGCAGGGGATCTTTATTTCAAAAGCACTTTTAAAATAGTCACCCTGCTTTGATTCTACCTTGGAGTGCTGCTGCCTTTCCTGAGACAGAGATAGATCGATCGATAGAGTAGATAGATAGAGAGATAGATAGATAGATAGATAGATAGATAGATAGATAGATAGATAGATAGACAGACATGAGATAGATAGATAGATAGATAGATAGATAGATAGATAATTATATCTGACTACACAGAGATATAAAGTGGATAAGATACAACAATACAGGATGGAAAAATACAGCAGCAGTAAATGACTGTGTAGTGTGCTGCCCTCTGGTGTCCACATACAGAAATGACAGGCAGCCAGGTAACAGTACAGGGATGAGTGTGGACTAGGAAGATATAATAAAGGTGAGATATTCCTGCCTCATGTCTCCTGATGCTGTTGTCTCCTCTGTCACCAGTCATTAATCTTCCAGAGAATCATCCGGCACCTGAGTGATATCAGACTGGGACAAGGGACGTCCACCAACTAGCACCCGCCGGCAGCTTCTCATATAGCGAAGATCAAGTGTAGCAGACAAAGTTTACCAGGCAGTCATGGTGTCAAGGGTAAGAAGACTGAACAAAGTTAAAGAGCGCCCCCCCTGAGTGGTGACCAAGCCAAGTGACTACAGCTGGGTTCCTGTTCACATGAACCTGTTCTGACCACTATATAGAGAATGAAGCTGTGTCCTGATCCATTCTATGTGGTAATGCTGGATGTCAGACCCCCACCACTCGGATATCAAGGACCTACTTTATGGATTTATATATAGAACATTTCAACACATTTACGGTTTAAAATATATAAACTGTATGCAATGAGCTCCCCCTTGTGGCAGCTGCAGAGAAACAGAATTTTAACTGTTATACAGAGAATTTGGAGCTTTGTACCAGAGAAATAGTGCAAATATATGGACATGCCCTTTAAGGCTGTATCAGCCTAGTTATCCCTGAGTCATGAGATGAAGAGACTTCATTACAGAATGTGAAGTTAATGGGATACAAAGGATCATGTGACTTGTTCCTGCCAGAGGAGAATTACTCCAATGTATCTCATTGTCTTCATTAAGACGTCCGCACTTCACCATCATCAGCCTCGGAGCATTTTTGTCATTTTTCATGATTTATCTCCTAAGCACTAAAATGGGGTCATTTAAGGTGAACCTACCCAGAAAGAACTGCAATTATGGGAAAGATAAAAATCCTGTAAATTTGTATTTGTTTTACAATTAGCTTCTATGGCTGGAAGGGAGTAATTACTAGATAAAATGAGTAATGAGGCTGGAAGAATGAAATGTTCTTCTTCCAAAACAGCGCCACACCCGTACACAGGTCAGGTGTGGTATTGCAGCTCAGTGTCATTCGGTGTCATTAGCTTCATAAATCAATATGCTAATTTGGCTCTTTGCAGTCAGGTGGGTGGTCCTAGGCTACAGCAGACAGTCAGACACCGCCCACCTGATAGTATACAGCTTAATTATCATATTGAGCGCCAAAACTGATTTCCCAGGACTAGAGAGAAAATTCCAACTGCGCTGGAATCAGTGGAGCTGTGACTATTAAAGGAGGTAAAGGACTGGACATGGCGGATGTGGTCTGAAGTCCCCTTTAAGCCCTAGATCATCACAACAGCCACCAATAACCACAAAGAACTCAGAAATGGAGCAGCAGCCAAACTGACTGCCACCACTCTATTAGACTATGGGTCCATACAAGTCAATGTGCAGTCAGATGTCAAATTCATAGTTGCCATACGGGTCCCTTTTTCTGTTCCCAGCAGGTATGACACCCCCCGGGGGCTGATGTATGCTGGGACTTGTAGTTCTCCCCATATTAGTTTTACAGCCCCAGCAGTTCTCACCATGAGTGTATTTTACATGTATATTATACGGCCTCACAATGTCTGGATTTGTATTCTATGAACACTTTACATGCAGGAGATCCACAGAGATATTTCCTAGCACATTCCTGTGCCGCGCCGCTCTCTCCGTGTGATGGGCGGCCATTTGTCAGTTCATAGAGGGTTCACCATTCATAGAGCTGGTTAGGTGACAGTGCCCAGAAACCAATAACACTACAGGCCTACCTACTATATGAACATTATAACATCACCATGAAAGTGACAAACCCAGCACCAAGTCCCAGCCACCTCACACCAGTCCTCCCAGGTGCCACACACCGGCCTCACACCGGTCCACACCAGACATGAGAAGGGTTTACAGTGCCACATCCGCTCTGCATAAAAATATACAAAATCATATCATAAAATGTCTTATCAAATATTGAAGTTCTATTAAAACAGGATGGAATGGATGATATCTAAGATATGAGATAGATAGATAGGAGATAGATAGATGATAGATAGATAGATATGAGATAGATAGATAAATATGAGATAGATATTAGATAAATAGATAGTAATCAGAAGTGTCTAAGAGCAGACTTTCCATGGCAACCAATCAGAGCTCAGCTTTTATTTTCCAACAGCTGTTTATAGGATGAAAGCTGAGCTCTGATTGGTTGCCATGAGCAACTAGAACAGTTCTGCTCTCAAACACTTCTATCTTCTTCCCAATAGATATCAGTTAGATAGATATGGACAGACTACAGGACAATATATGTATAGGATAGGTAGATAGATAAATCTAGAATATATATTATACATAGAATAGATAGGAGATATGGGATAGATAGTAATGAGATAGATGAAAGATAGATAGATAGATATGTAGATACATACATTAAATAGACTATATTTATATATGCAGGTATAGAATAGATAGATGAAATAGATAGATATGAGATAGATGTATGGATAGATAGATATGAGATAGAAAAGATAGATGAATAGATAGATAGATAGATAGATAGATAGATAGATAGATAGATAGATAGATAGATAGATAGATAGATATGTGATAGATAGATATGAGATAGATAAATAGATGGATAGATAGATATGAGATAGATAGATAGATGGATAGATAGATATGAGATAGATAGATATGCGATAGATAGATAGATAGATAGATAGATATGAGATGAATAGATATGCGATAGATAGATATGAGGTAGATAGATAGATAGATATGAGGTAGATAGATAGATAGATAGATCTGAGATAGATAGATAGATAGATAGATAGATAGATATGAGATAGATAGATAGATAACAGAATTACAGCCTTCCTATATGGCAGCTCTATAAGTTCTTGGCTATTCCCATAAATTGATCCTGGCGGAGGCTTGTACCAGTCACTGCTGTTCCCCTCCTGCAGCCACTCACTCACCTCTATAGACGAATATTCCAGAAACTATGTGATTCTCACCGTAGCCCCTTGTCCCCAGAGCTAGCACTCATCAGTAGAGACACCCATGTCCACGTTTCTGCCACTGGCAGTTATTGGGTTAATGGCCCCCAGGACTTACCCCCAGCAGCTCATTATGGTCCAGGGGGGGTAATCATCCTCCTGTGGATAACTCTGGGCGCCTCCCGGATGGTCCCCGCAGGCTCAGAGTAGAAGCATCTGCTGGCGTCTGCAGGGGAAGACTGCAACTCCAGATGATCCGGGGAATGTGCCAGGGAGGGAGGGGCGGACGCTCGCTCCTCACATCTCCATCCTCATAGAGGGGCATCCAATCCTACAGGAAAGGATGGAGAATTCCCACCACAAATCCAAGTCCTGAAAGACGGGAAGTGGTCGGCTCCTAAGGTCAGGGATGAGCAGGCACTGAGCTCTTAAAGTGGTCCTCCGAGATATCGGGAAACCCAACTCAATCCTTCCAGGAGCTCTGCAGGGAACCCAGAAGTGATGACATCATATCATTGTGAACCAGTCACCTGCCAGTCACTCAGATGTGTCCGTGAGGCCAGTGAATAGCTCAGCATGATGTACACAATGTATATGATGTCATCACTACCTATCCAAATGGAGACTGGGGGACCAGTGGAAACTTCCAGTCCCAAAATATGGGAGAAAAAAAGCCATTAGAAGGAAGGTTTTGTCCCAAAAACACAAGTGCTCACGGACACCTCCTGCTGAGTAGAAAAGTAGATTTCGCTTTTTAGGTC
This sequence comes from Engystomops pustulosus, assembly GCA_019512145.1. Classification (NCBI taxonomy): domain Eukaryota; kingdom Metazoa; phylum Chordata; class Amphibia; order Anura; family Leptodactylidae; genus Engystomops; species Engystomops pustulosus. Next base: position 1,700,726 of record CM033648.1, on the reverse strand, counting down.
AATTAGACTGGATTTGTTACTGATCCCGGATAAAGGGTTAATTCTGCTCCTTGGTTACAAATACATGTGGACGGATAGAAAGTGATGAGAGGAGGAGGAGGAGGAGAGCGCAGGTCTGTTACCATAACTCCCCACAGACCAACGCCGCAAAGTGCTTCCGCTATATAAGTGTTATATATAGTACAATATAATATACAGGGGGGGGGTCACATCTACAGCAAGTCCACCACACCGACCCCATATATCACTACAGAGAGAGCAGGACTCCATCTATATTACTACAGGGAGAGCAGGACTCCATCTATATCACTACAGGCAGAGCAGGACTCCCATCTATATCACTACAGGCAGAGCAGGACTCCATCTATATCACTACAGGCAGAGCAGGACTCCATCTATATCACTACAGGGAGAGCAGGACTCCATCTATATCACTGCAGGGAGAGCAGGACTCCATCTATATCACTACAGGGAGAGCAGGACTCCATCTGTATCACTATAGGGGGAGCAGGACGCCATCTGTATCACTACAGGGAGAGCAGGACTCCATCTATATCACTACAGGCAGAGCAGGACTCCATCTATATCACTACAGGGAGAGCAGGACTCCATCTATATCACTACAGGGAGAGCAGGACTCCATCTGTATCACTATAGGGGGAGCAGGACTCCATCTATATCACAACAGGAAGAGCAGGACTCCATCTATATTACTACAGGGAGAGCAGGACTTCATCTATATTACTACAGGGAGAGCAGGACTTCATCTATATTACTACAGGGAGAGCAGGACCAATATTTATCTATCTATCCATCTTCATCACTGACTGATAACAAGGTCTGCCATAAAACATGTATAGCGGAATAATATATCTCATATCGGTCATATCTATATCTGTCTATGGCCACCTAATATCTTAGGTCCAGCTATCTATGTAATATCATATATCAATCTAACTATCAAATATCTATCTAATATCTCATTTCTATCCATCTAATATCATCTATCTCATATCTTCTCTATCCATATAATCTATATTTAATATCATCTATCTCATATCTTCTCTATCCATAGCATCTATATTTAATATCATCTATAAATCTTTATCTTTCCTACCTATATGATAACTACACCCCCAGTGGTAGAGTCTCCCTAGGATTATCTCCCCCAGTGCCCCCTCACTATGTGGCATTGTACCCCACACTACTCATCCCCGCTCAGACATGGCACATGTTCCATACATTACAGCTGTCCGTGCAGGTCTCCTATAGATTAACCCTTTCAGTTCCATAGTTATCTGTTATAAGTCATAATAAAACATCTGAGTCTGTAGTAATTTGTTGCCCGGGCGGGGTGGGATAGATGGCACTGCTGGGGGGCACCCCGCCGGCTGCTAATACTAGGGGGCACTCAAAAGCAATTCATTTGTAGAGATTAGCTGGTAAATCTCCCGGGAGCTTAGGCTTTCATTTGCATTAACCCCTTGCAGTCTGCAGAGTAGTGGGCTGCAGGAGATTACCACCAGACCAGCTGCTACCCCCCACCGTCTTTCTGTGCCGGGGTCTCTCACTACACAGCCACGTTCACACAGAACAATCTCTATTTTTACCGCGGTGCCACAGGGGAGCCCACTTCATCGCTCCGGCGCTATATTTATCCGTACATCTTCTGAAATATTTACTAGTATAGCCGGGGATAAATAGGTGTATCCGAGCAACCCACCTCAAATATGGGGGGAGAATGAATATAATGGGGGTCTCGGTCTCCAAAAAGTTCTCTAACCATAACTACTTACCACCATCCACAGGAAGGAAAGACGTGATCTCTGACAGCCCCCAACATCTCTCAAGAACAGGGGGTCCTTTGTCTTCTTAATAAAAGAAGTAATTAATCAACACTCCTGGTGTAGGGGATCGGGGGTCCCAACTTTGCCCATTGTTGGGCCATGGCCATTTTTCCTTTGACCACACCCATATGAGCTATGATACTCCGCCCTTTTCCCATTTTAATACAGCCAAATTTTGTAGCGCTTAACCTGGTAGCCACGCCCCCTTTATAGGCACAAAGTAGTCAGGCAGATGATCGGGGGAATGGCCTAATCTTCCAGTTTTTGGGGAAAGTATGATTTTGGGGAACATTTTCTAGCTAGCATGTCCGCCCAAAAATAAGCTGGTCAAGCTCTCTACAGGGAACCGTTTAGTTTCCCTACAGTGATCCCACAGGTGAAATGAAGTATTACAAGCTGCCCATTGATATCAACGAGAGTCCTCCAGAGAAAGAGAAAGCGCTTGATCTGGGGTTGACAAAAAATATCTCCAATTTCCCTAATAGGAAATATATATACGTGTATACACAGATCGCCCCCTTGTGGCAGCAGAAGGAAGCCAAATTATTTACAACTGGTTGCTATTGGACATACAGACATATTTGATAAATGAGGCCCATTCTGCCCCTAGGGACTCACTCATTTAGTAATGTTGAGAAGATGAGGCTATATATCCACAGCCCTGCTCAAAAATCAGGTCACCATCAGCTCCCATCACATCTGCTCTATGGCTTCGTGGAGCACCATAAAAACATGGTATGGAAGGGGTTAAACCACAATGGCTGCCGCAGGTAGAAGGCATCATGTACTGACCACATCAGCAGGAGCCCTCTATGCACTTTGTGCCTCGAGCGTCTGTCTCAGCTCTGCTATTTGAGGATTTGTGATTTACAATCTCGTGATCAACAGGAGACGAAAATAGAACAAAGAAGAGATGAAGCTTTGCCAATGTTACCTAGCGGGAAAGAGTCGTGGATGTGTACAACCCATATACTTAAAGGGTATGTCCAGGCATAGAAAAAAATGGCGGCTTTATTTCAAAACAGTGCCACACTTGTCCTAGGGATGTGTACGGTATTACAGCTTGGTTCGGTTCTGTTCAATGAAGATTAGGGTTCCTGCATCCCTCCGGCTACAAATCCACATTAATCCTACATGATCCATGGATTTCCATGGGAGAAGAGAACCTGCTGCGGCTCTGCTGCAGACCACTGACGCGCCACAGATTGTGATACCCCATTAAGAGGCATAGATCATATAAACTCTTCTACATCTATCTGTAATAAGGTCAAGAGGGAGGCTATTACCGGATGTTGTTGATCAGGCGGTGCTGGGACTCTTCTGTGAGTATCATGGGTAGCATATACGCCAAGCGATCCACCTTCCTCTCCTGAGCGTACTGCTTTAACAGAGCAAAGACCTTCTCCTTTAAATCCGGGTGGTCTCCCAAGACCTCATCAAGCTGTAGGAAGAAGCATAAGGACATAAGGGTGAGAATTACAGCAATTATCTGTTATAACCAGCAGCAAAATATTATACAAAGGAGCTCTCAGACAAGTCAGTCATAAATTGGACAGTGGTCAGCGTCACAATTCGGTTTGACTCTATAGGAGCCATATTATATTTAGTGATTGGAGGTCCATTTTCTTGGTTTTGATTCATGGAACCATACCTCGTAAAGCAAAATGTTAAAATTCGATTTACCTGCGGCCACCACTAGGGGGAGCTCACTGCATACAGATTTATCATTGAGTTCAATGGGAAATCCGACTTCTAGCACAGATTCTAGGACAGGTAAATGACGAGCTGAGCCAAAATATAATATCCTAGTCTAATTTTAAGGTCTTGAGCCTCCAACCCCCACCCCCACCCCCTGCTGCCCCCACCACCACCACCTCCTATAGGGTCCAATCAGATGGAATCAAACTGATCTAGAAGTGGATATGGTTAATACAAAATTACTCTGGAGGTGATGGGAATGGGGTCCTATTAGCTAGGCCCCACCCTGGAGTCGTCCAGGGGTCTGTACAGTACATGAACGTCCATTCGTCTGTACAATCTGGGCATAGCCCTCAGATACAGCATAGATGTGAGTGGAATCCTGATCATACACCTTCCCGGTGGCTGAGATATTTTCCACACAATGCAATTCTGTATTCAGTGAGAAATTCTTTGAGAATCTCAGCATGAAAAATGTTCTTGAAACCTAAAAGCGAAAAAATAATCACCTTGCAGAATATAAAGGGGGGCCCCGTAACCAGCGCCATTCCCTAGGGACATAACACACATTGTTCCTGTAACCGAGATAATGGAGGCTAGCGCGGGCGGCAAGTAAATCCAATACTGCCGTGACTGAGATGCTGCAGAACCTCATGGGAATCAGAACCCATCACAAGGGCAGGACACTTGCACTAAACATTGCACGATAATATGGTCGGTAGAAGAAATATCTGCATCCATGCCCCATAGGATTTGTTTACATCTCACACTGCTGTGCCCTTAGCTCTCTGCATTGGACTGCATACATAAGGGGACTGGTTACATAAGGGGGATACATAGATATGGAACTGAGATGTAATTTCCTTTGAACGGTATCTGAATTTGTTAGTCAAATGCCCCGGGGGAGCGGCCTCAGATCTCTTGGCAGATTTCAGATCCATCGGAAAGCTAATTCCCATTTATTTACAAGTCATTAAAAAGTCGATGGAGTAATTACATTGGTGCAATCGCCTCATTGCCCGCTCCTTGTAAGTCATCTCCCATTGCAGGTTGGAGAAGGTTAATCCTGCATAGGGGGCGACAACCCTTATAGTAATAATGGATGTCCGTTTAAATATTGTTGTGCCCTATTGGGGCGCATAACTGTATTACATTTCCTTTAAGGGCGTATATCACTAGAGGGCAAATATAGAGGTCCCTGAGCATTGAGGGCCATTACTATAAATTGGAGCTAGTAAGGTCCCCCAAAAATATCTCCGGAACTTCATGTTACTCCTCCATTATTAGACATCACTATATATTACATGGATATGCGGACTGTTGGGGATCCCTTTAAGGGGGACTGTCCAAAGATTTTAGCCTTCCCACCCACTTACATCGCTTGATAGGCGATACGTAAATCAAGTTGTAGCAATGTTCCGGAACTTATGACCCTAGAGGGATCCTATGGTAGTAATCTCTATAGGTGCACTGATATTTAAAAGGGAACCGGTCAGGACACCAAATTGCCCACATTTCAGTAAGGACTTGTGGTTAAGTTCCCCGAATCACCCAAATCATGAGGGCTCTGGTGCAGGGCTTGTACATGGCTGCTTTCCTTGAAAAACAGCGCCACACTCATTCTCAGGACGTAGGTGGAATTGCAGCTCTACATCAATCATTTTTCTCATTCCGAACAATCCCTTTAAATTCTTAAAGTGTACCTTCCGATGAAATTCCTGAGCTTTGAGCCTCTGTGCTTGGCTGGTGGTCTCTGATCTGCTTCCACTTGCACTGTATACCCTGCTGTGCCTCTGCCTCCGGCCGATACACAAGAGTCCAAGCCGTAACACGTCGTCCTCACATGAGGAGATCGTCCGAGTCGCCTCCGCCAGATCCGTCACCGGGACCTCATTAATTTCGAGAAGTAAATCTCCAGTCCTGACTCCGGCATAGGATGCAGGGGATCCTGGAGTGACGCTGACCACCACCAGGGGTCTCCCATCGCCAAGCGTGAGGCCGACCTCCTCCTGCTTTTTTTTGGGTACCTCCACATATTGGACTCTTGATATTACCCCAATACTTGGCGGCACATTGAGACACTCCTGACCCAGTTTAGTCAGAGCTTCACAGGTGAGTGACGACACCGGCCTCCCTTCTACTTCCAGAATCTGGTCTCCAGGCCTCAGTCCAGCCGCATGGGCACTGCTCCCATCCTCCACCCATAATATGTAACAGGGACCAGAACCGCCCAGCCCAAAGCCAAATGCATCCGGCCAACCATCATTAGTGACCGGCATGGATATACCTGGGAAGACAAATGATTGCATGTTACTATGGTCAATAATTGACTCACTTTTAAAAAAATGTCTACTTGATACAAAGGCAGTATAACTTGCTGATCAGTGGGGGTCCCATTGCTGAGACCCCCACGGAACACAAAGGCAGGGGGTCATTTATACCCCAAATGAACAGAGCATACAGTCCTACAGTATTAAAAAAAATTCCAAAAATTTTCGAACACTCCTCACATATGGACGACCACACGTAAGGATACTTACAGATGAGATGCCCCTGGTCTAGGAGAGTCGCCCGATTCCGGCTCTCCTTCTGTGTCATTAGAGGGAGGGGTCCGAGCTCTAAGTAACGACTCACCCAGCAGGTAGGTACGGTGACAATGGCGTACAAGGTGTCAAAGTACATTTATACCCCAAAGGTGGCGGGATGAAGAAGGTAACGGTGACTGGAAAGAGCCCGGTTGTATGTGGAAGACTCTGAGCTCAGAACACAACAGCTTTTGTCGGTATTAACAGCTCGGCCGGGTAATAAGCTTAATTAGTCAGGAGGAGACTAATAGACCCAGACAAGAAGAGATGGTAAACACCAGGGACACTACTCACTACCACCTACATATATACATCTGTGTTCTAGATCGGTTCTAGATCTGGGTTTTGTGGACCCTGCTACAGCTCCCATGTGTTCTGTGACACAACAATTATCTAGTGATCACAGAATCATTACAAAAAAAATAAATAAATCGATTTTGTGCTAAAAGGCTGAGCAGAAGGAGGCAAAAACTATGCCTCCGCCTGCACGCACATGTCCATGGGTACGCTCAGCGTATACTTCAGGAGCCTCCCAATGTATACGCTGAGCCTATACCAAAAACGTGATGTGAACCCAGCACAAAGGTCATAGCGACACAAAATGGGGGAGATTTATCAACTGTTGCCCATGGCAGCCAATCAGAGCTCAGCTTTCATTCTCCCACAGCTGTTTATAAAATTAAAGCTAAGCTCTGATTGGTTTCCATGGGCAACTAGAATAGTTTTACCTCAGACACTTCTGATAAATCTATCCCTATTGCGTTTCGTCATCAATATTTTCTTTTTGTGCACAAAATCTACATTTTTACAGAATGTGCAGCAATATTATTGTGCTGTTCAGATCAGAAGACATTTTGTGTCGCAAAATATGATTTGTTTAACTCCAAAATGTCATTCTGTAGCACAAAATACTCTTCTTGTTTCACACAGAATGTCATTTTGACAGACAAAAAGTAATTTCGTCACACTAAATGCATTTTGACACGCAGTATAACGCCACCCTATACTCATACAGGTCAGATATGTTATACATTAGTGTACATGATGCCTAATGAAGCATATGGATGCCGCAATGTAGTAACAAGTCTGCCGCCATGTATTAACTACCGTATTTGTTGCTATTAGCAATCCATATGCTTCATTAGGTATCACGTACACTAATGTATAACGTATCTGTGGTGTATGGATCTTGATTACAGCACCCAGGCACGGGTACAGGTCAGGAACGAGACCGTGTTATAGTGCCGCCATGTAGTGCTCTGGTGAGGCACCATATGTTCTTGCTATTAGCCATACATAACCATCCACAAGTACATCTGTACATTATACCATTCAACACAACAGGATCACAAGATGGTACTGGGTCATAGAACCCACATAGTAACATGGTACCTCTAAAGTCTGCTGCAGGACCCACACAGTGTCCCTGTGATACCACACCTTTAAGATGGTGCCTGCCCCAATAACCACATGGTCCCTGCCTCCTGCTGTACCAGAGACCCCAAGTCCACCTCATTATCCCCAATGTGGCTACAGCAGGAGGCAGAGACAATGATCCCAGACGTGACTTACCTGCAGGACTCCAGGACCAGAGGAAGGGAGACGCTGAGCGCCTAAGTAGTAGAAGACCAGCACAAGTTTTGTATCAATTACACCCCAGCGGCCGGGAGGACGGAGTTTCTATGACAAGCTCTCTGGTTGCCTTGAAACCCAATCAACCATTCATTAGGAAGGAAGCTTGAGTGATATGTCGCTGACAAGAAGTGTAACTATGCCAGGAGACCCATCTCCATACCAACATACTAGGGAGATGCCAGGGGGACACCAATGTATGTACATGGGGGCATATTATAGTAGTTATATTATTGTACATAGGGGCAGTATTATAGTAGTTATATTCCTGTACATTGGAGGCAGTATTATAGTAGTTATATCCCTGTACATAGGGGCAGTATTATAGTAGCTATGTTCCTGTACATAGGGGCAGTATTATAGTAGTTATTTTTTTGTACATAGGGGGCAGTATTATAGTAGCTATGTTCCTGTACATAGGGGCAGTATTATAGTAGTTATTTTCTTGTACATAGGGGGCAGTATTATAGTAGTTATATTCCTGTACATAGGGGACAGTATTATAGTATTTATATTCTTGTACATAGGGGGCAGTATTATAGTAGTTATAATATTCTTGTACATAGGGGGCAGTATTATAGTAGTTATATTGTTGTACATAGGGAGCAGTATTATAGTAGTTATATTCTTGCACATAGGGGGCAGTATTATAGTAGTTATATTCTTTTACATAGGGAGCAGTATTATAGTAGTTATATTCCTGTACATAGAGGGCAGTATTATAGTAGTTATATTCTTGTACATGGGGAGCAGTATAAAAAATAAAATAAAAAAGAAACTACAGCTCTCCTTGCAAAAACAAATTGCTACACGGCTCCTCCTCCATAAAAAAAAGTATTTTTTAAGGATGGCAATATATGGCGAATAAAAGAAAATGATTTTAAGTGTTTTATACAGTAGTGCAAAATTGTAAACACATAAAAAAACTATAAAATAAAAAACAAGCTCCTACACTTACTTTGAATCTCAGTAGAATGGGGAAAAAAAAAGAAAAACTCTTAAAACCTAAATAGCTGTGGCACCTAAATGTTAGAATATAACAATCTGTCTGCCTGCAGTCACCACTAGGGGGAGATCATAACAATCAGCTACTAATAGTGTAATAGTGCACTCTTAGCTCCCCCTAGTGACAATGAACTTGATAAGTGATGGAGTATGACATGGTGGAGCTTGACTTGCAGCAAGTATTAAATACTTGTGCCGTGTGTGTGACAGGAGACATATGAATTGTTCTGGCGCGTCTTTTATCGAGTTCATTCTTGTCTGCAGCAAAGGTAACGTGAGAGGATGAAGATGTCACTCTTAGATAAGTGACTCGGGTGTCCGGGGACACACACACAACCTCCAAGTGTTACTATTCATTAGCAGGGAATTCAATAGCAGCAAAATGTATAGTGCTACAGCCAAGAGTCAGGGCAGAGCTGCAACACGGCCCCTCACAACCTCCATACATCCCCAGCCCATACTGTCCCCATTATATAATACATCCGCTCATAAGAGGGAATCTCAGGCCTCAAGAGGTTATTATACGATTAGAAAAACATGGCTGGGTTTTTCCAAAAACAGTGCCTCCCCTGCATATAGGTTGATTGTGGTATTGCAATTCATTCCCATTCAGTACTGAAGCTGTGTTGAGGAGCAGCCTCACCCTCCTGCATTTTGGGGTCTGTCCCAAGGTCCCGAGTGTCAGGAAAAGAGGTGAGTGGATCCGAAGATTATGTTCAAGTTTGGGTATCATATATACTCGACAAAATAAAAACAACTCGCTACTCACTTTTCCAATGCCACAGCAGATCTTCTGGCAGTGGCAGGTCCATGCACGTGGGACTCGCAAACACTATGACATCAACCTGGGCGCCAGCTGTCTATGTACTGGGCGCTGGCTGGCTATATACTGGGGGCCGGCTGGCTATATACAGGGGGCTGGATAGATACAGGGGGATGGCTATGTGCTCGGAGCTAGCTGGCTATATACTGGGCGCCGTCTGTCTATATACTGGGGGCCGATTGGCTATATACTGGGGGCCGGCTGGCTATATAGTGGGGGCCGGCTGGCTATATACTGGGAGGCTGGCTATATACAGGGGGCTGGCTAGCTATATACAGTGGACTGGCTGGCTATGTGTTGGGAGCTAGTTGGCTATATGCAAGAGGCTGGCTATATACTGGGAGCTGGCTGGATATATACTTGGAGGCTGTCTGGCTATATACTGGGAGGCTGGCTATATACAGGCGACTGGCTGGCTATATACAGGGGACTGGCTGCCTATATACAGGGGACTGGCTGCCTATATACAGGGGGCTGGCTGGCTATGTGTTGGGAGCTAGTTGGCTATATGCAAGAGGCTGGCTGGCTATATACAGGGGACTGGCTGGCTATAAACTGGGAGCTGGCTGGATATATACTGGGAGGCTGGCTGGCTATATACTGGGAGGCTGGCTGGCTATGTTCAGGGAGCTAGCTTGCTATATTCAAGGGGCTGGCTGGCTATATACTGGGAAGCTGGCTATATATACAGGGGGCTGACTGGCTATATAGAAGGGGCTGGCTGGCTATATATAGGGGACTGGCTGGCTATGTTCTGGGAGCTAGCTGGCTATATGCAAGGGACTGGCTGGCTATATGCAAGGGGCTGGCTGGCTATGTGCTAGGGGCATGGGCAGGCTGGCTATATACTAGGGTAGGGACTGGAAAGCTATATACTGGTGGGGGGTTCAGTGAGGTGAATACTATATACACTCACCGGCCACTTTATTAGGTACACCATAGTAACGGGTTGGACCCCCTTTTTCCTTCAGAACTGCCTCAATTCTTCATGGCATAGATACAACAAGGTGCTGGAAGCTCCTCAGAGATTTTGGTCCATATTGACATGATGGCATCACACAGTGGCCGCAGATTTGTCGGCTGCACATCCATGATGCGAATCTCCCGTTCCACCACATCCCAAAGATGCTCTATTGGATTGAGATCTGGTGACTGTGGAGGCCATTTGAGTACAGTGACCTCATTGTCATGTTCAAGAAACCAGTCTGAGATGATTCCAGCTTTATGACATGGCGCATTATCCTGCTGAAAGTAGCCATCAGATGTTACAGGGTACATTGTGCTCATAAAGGGATGGACATGGTCAGCAACAATACTCAGGTAGGCTGTGGCGTTGTACCAAGGGGCCCAAAGAGTGCCAAGATAATATTCCCCACACCATGACACCACCACCACCAGCCTGAACCGCTGATACAAGGCAGGATGGATCCATGCTTTCATGTTGTTGACGCCAAATTCTGACCCTACCATCCGAATGTCGCAGCAGAAATCGAGACTCATCAGACCAGGCAACGTTTTTCCAATCTTCTACTGTCCAATTTCGATGAGCTTGTGCAAATTGTAGCCTCAGTTTCCTGTTCTTAGCTGAAAGGAGTGGCACCCGGTGTGGTCTTCTGCTGCTGTAGCCCATCTGCCTCAAAGTTTGACGTACTGTGCATTCAGAGATGCTCTTCTGCCTACCTTGGTTGTAACGGGTGGCGATTTGAGTCACCGTTGCCTTTCTATCAGCTCGAACCAGTCTGCCCATTCTCCTCTGACCTCAACAAGGCATTTCCGCCCACAGAACTGCCGCTCACTGGATGTTTTTTCTTTTTCGGACCATTCTCTGGAAACTCTAGAGATGGTTGTGCGTGGAAATCCCAGTAGATCAGCAGTTTCTGAAATACTCAGAACAGCCCTTCTGGCACCAACAACCATGCCACGTTCAAAGGCCTCAAATCACCTTTCTTCCCCATACTGATGCTCGGTTTGAACTGCAGGAGATTGTCTTGACCATGTCTACATGCCTAAATGCACTGAGTTGCCGCCATGTGATTGGCTGATTAGAAATTAAGTGTTAACGAGCAGTTGGACAGGTGTACCTAAAAGTGGCCGGTGAGTGTAGATGCCTATGGGAATCTGAAGAATACGGATACCACATGGATGATGCACACGTGTCATACGCATGCGGTCCGTATCTGCTTGGCATGTGACCCTTCAAGAGGTTGGGGACCAGCACTTGTCAGCTATCCACATGTCGGGTGCAGGTAGCCAGGATAGAGGATAATTGTCCGATCAGGGTGGGTCCCCGTGTATATGTAGCAGGGGTGGGTGTACATAGCACAGAAGGAAGTATAATGATCCTGCACTGGGTGTGTGCGACCCTCATGGACGTCTTCTTTGTCCGCAGCAATTGTTCCTGACCTTTCCAAGGATAGTCTTCACCCTGGGATTCCTCGTCCTCCTGATCCTGTTCCTCGGAGGTTACACCTGCTTCCTCTTTTATCTCTCCATCACTAACCGGACCACCAATGAGTGGTATAAAGCTCGGAGGAATCACAGGACCCCTAAAGGTTACTCCAGGGGAATTCTGGGTAACATAAGAGAACTATTCCAACCTCACCACCTGTATAACGTCAGCGCTTCACAGCCGCTTTGGCTCCATGACGTCACATCTAGTGAGTGTCAATGCGGTCACGTTGCAGCAGAGGATGCGATACGCCCACGACGCAACGTTTTGGTCAAAGATTGAGCACACGATGTAGGTGAGGCTCAGTGCGATGTTATTGGGGGTTGTGGGCAGGAACGTGTTATCTAAATGGATTACTCAGTGACAGCAGGGACTACGTATAACACATTGTTCTAGTGCTGCAGGAGAAGCCATAGAAACCTGCACACTTACTAAGGAGGTGCACCCTCTGCAGGGAGATCTGTTACCTATCTTGTAGTTACACAGGCACCCAAATTTTACCACTGACTGGTCACTTTCTCTTAGGACTATGGTCCCTTTCTGTAGTCATACTTTCAGTACGGGGCAGGGTCTCCCATTATCACTGGGACCCTCTTATAGTGACATCCATCATTTCCAATCCATGTTGGAATATCAGTAATTTAGGATCAGTTGTACAGAGGTAAGTGATGAGGAGACGTCTTATAAAAGAAGGTTTATTAATAACACTACCATCCAGCAGCCAGTAGTGACATGTGCTCTTCACATTTCCTCCATGATGTGGAAGTCGGGTCCCGAATCTCCACGTAGAGGGGGAGGTACAAAACATTATATGGCATTGCATAGGCGTCTAAGGAACACAACCCTGTGGAAAACACTGAAATACAGCAGAAAATAAAAATACAATCCAATGCTTCTGCATGGTAGAGCACATTCTTCCTTCAGGATTACAGGGGTCAAGCCCAGGGCCCGGCTCATGTGTAGCCTCTTACTCATACAACTGATGCCCACCACGTGCTCAGCCAATGTGACCAATTTAGGGGAGGGGAGCCTCATCAAACTACAAACTATTATTTTTCATCTGCACATTCTAAAAGGAGTCTCTGGACAACAAATATTGTCACCCTACCCACAGTACAGTAACTCAATATCAGATTGTTAAGGGTCCTACACCTGACACCCTCCATCAGTCAGCTGACGATGGTGACATGGTGTGTGTAGTGATCGCCTCCTATTCATCTGAATGAGACCTCATTGACTGCACGATGGGCCTCATATGGCACTGGAGACAAGGCTCATTCTGAGGACAAGTCATGAATATTTGGTGCCTGGAAAACCCCCTTAAAAGATATGTGATAGCAAAGCTTCAAGGGTGTAGAAAGCAGGAATAACCATCTACACCACATCAGTGCGTTGGTTTGGGAATTTCTTGCCTACAATCTTCAGGTTTCGTGGGTCCTGTTGGTTAAGGAAGGGGGTCCATTTCTATGCTCATTCCCAATCATTGTAAACACGTCTAGTGAGGAAAAAAAGTGATAAAAACACAAGTGAACTGCACATTACCCCCAACAATCATTCATCTGTATAGAATCTGCTACATTTAAAAAGGGAAGTAAACAGGATCCACCTCCTGTCACTGACCAGGGCCCGTTACATTGGGTCTTAATACCCAGCGGTGTAATGGATCAGTGTGACTAAGTTGTGAGTAACTAAAACTTGCAGTCAGCAATTAGGAAGCATTGTGGAAGGGCACAATCTGTTCTCCGTACATGAAAAAAATCTTATGTTTATGGGGACCTCCAATTCTGTGTTTCCCTGGAGGGTAGGCCACCACCAGAAGGACCTGGCAGCACCTTGTCAATCTATCCCTATGGAAAACATGTACACAGCCAAGTACAGTAGATGCATGTGTAACTGCTAGGAGAACAATGGTATATGGCCGATGTAATGATTCCTTTCAAGTAGGACTGGAAGTCTATTCACTGACAGCATGCAGAGGTCTTGAAGACATCTTCATTTTAGTAAAAAGTGCAAAATGTCTGCTTACTGCAGGGCACTGGGGGGTGGTGACAAAGCGTAAAGTATATCAATCTATGGGAGCTCCGAAGAAAGTGAGACACTTACTCAGCTAATTTGGGAAATCTCATTGTGGTGGAGCGAGCAGGCACCGCACGATATGGGACAAGAGCAGCTCTTGTGGATATGACAAACTTAGCCAAGACAGGAGAACCCCTGTAAATACTCTTTCCAGGAATGTTTTGCTCATAAGGGGGAATGTATTTTGCTTGGGACTGCAAATCCATAACCAGACTAAAACCCAGAGAGGTTACATTCCAATCAGCAAAGGGGTCAAGCAATGATCAGACTAAAAAAGTAAACTTAAAACTCATAGCTCACCTAAAACACCACCTACGCCCCTCTACGGATGAATCTATGCTGGAGTATCGTGGATTTAGCTTATTGTGGTTGAGTGGCACGGGTCAATTATAAAAGGAAGAGTGCATGTGATGGTAACCCTACTCCCATAGCACCTAATACAGGCTAAAAGCTGGAGCGGTGAGGGGTGTACATAAAACATTCCTCTGGTGGCTGACGTCCATACAACACCCCATGCATGGCACAACCATGATGTCTCCATTACAGAGAGCTCCAGGTTTCTCAATGTGAGAAGGATTTGGGGTGCAGCTCCCCAAAGAAAGATACCAGAACATCCAACGCCAGGTCGTGACTGAGGATACAAGGGCAAAGCTCAAAAGGCACAAGCGATATTCTGAGCTTGTCATCTCCTCAGGCAAAACCAGGAGTCAAATCTACAATGTCCGAGTCACTGGAACGCCCCAGTAGCATATCCTTGCTACCACACAACAGCATTTGCAGTAGCTCCACAGTCCATCTGCAGCGTGAAGGCTACACACTTGTGTGCACCATTAGCCCTGAGACATAGCGCCATCTAATGGAGGCTAAGGTATGTATTTCGCAGACCAGTGTACAAATTTGGCTTCCTGTATTAATTAGAGGTCATCACATAGAAGGCGGAGACCGTTACACAATAACCGTCTGCACCTCAACGTCTCCTTCCTGTGATGTGATGACAAACTCCCCGACCTGCTCCACGTCCTCCGGTACTATCACTTCCTCCACAGGAGAAACATCGTCATTAGTGATTACAGATCCGTCAATAGCAGAGGCCAGAGTCAGGGCGACTTGCTCTGTCAGAGATTCTGGGGTAGCTATGGTTATGGTGTCTGTAGTGGGGACCTCCTCTATGCAGGGCTCAGTAGTGTCATCCAGTGTCACATTCTGTACAATGATCTGCTGTCCGGGGCTGGCGCTGCTGACCAGCTGCTGGACTACATTCAGTATATGGCCGTCCACCTGTACAGACACAAAGGCAGAGAAATGTAATATATCCGATGGACACAGCACAGACTGGATATACAAGGAGGAAGGTGCAACATTCCGAATATTTGATGCTTGTAGAAGTATAATTGAACAGATCATCAGATCAGTGGGGTCCAACACCCGCCAATAAGCAGATTCCAGCTCTTTGCCCTTGCCCCTGACAGATTAGCAGGCCCCCCCCCCCCCCACCCATGTTTCAGATCCACACTGATCCGATAGTTGTGAGCTGTCCATAGGATAAGTCATCAATATCCCAATAGTGGAAACCCCGTTACCCTAAAAAAGGGAATCTATTAACTATATTACAATGCAGGAGAGAGCCTCTTAGGGATGGTTCACAAAAAATCTTGAAGCCCCTCACCTCCTCAGTTTCTGTACTCTCTAGCAGCTCCGCAGCCTCACTGGTTTCCAATTCTTCAGAGGTCTGTGTACAAGTAGAAAGACAAAAAAAAAAAGTTTGTTTTAGACTTCAGCACAAATGTTCAAATATTACCACAGAGGGGGATTTAGCATACGCTGCTGGTGTGTATGATGTTTTCCCCCCCGCCGGATCTATCAGGAGGCTCCAGCAGCCAGCGAGCAGCGGGGCAGTTATACACCTGGTCAAGGGCAGGCTATGGGTAGTGCATAGGAACACCCCACACCAGCCCACTCTGCCACCAGTCTTGGAGTGGGGGAGGTGTTAAAAGGGGAAAACAACCACAATTTCTGGCCACGGGTACCGCATATTCACTGCTTCTCAAACCCACTCACAGAGCAGTGAAATAGAGACAAAACCTAGTAATTACCTCAATAATATATTCCTGAGTATCAGCGACCATAGAAGAGAACTCCACCAGCATGGTATGTGGCTCCTCGGAGGCCGTTGTGCTGCTCATGGCTTCCGAGCTATTGCTGTTGTCAGTCGCTGTCTGATCCGTCTGCTCTGAATTCTGAAGAACCACACAACCGCCTGCAGAGGACAATGCAGATGTTACTAGTGACAGGCAGCATAATGCAGTTGTCTGAGGCAGGATGTGATGAGGGGAGAGCAGCAGAGCTCCTGGTGGAGACAGATATCCCTGCTACTCCTCCATCTTTACCTTTCGTTTTCATATGGCGGTTCAGGGTCCCATGCTCCGCAAACCCTCGGCCACATCTTGGACATTTGAACGGTTTCTCTCCCGTGTGATGCCTGATGTGCCGCACCAGAGATCCCTTCTCCCGGAAGCTATGCGGGCAGTACTGGCACACGTACGGCTTCTCCTCCATGTGGGTGCGCAAGTGAACTTGCTGGGCGTTCTGTAGCCAAAGGGAAAACAGATATTACCCCCTACTGAACACGCTGCAGTCACTGCTGTGCAGAAAACTATTGCCCCGCTCACCTTGGTTTTGTATCTTTTCCCACATTTTGGACAGGGGTACGGCCGGTCCTCAGAGTGCACCCGCATGTGGCCCTTGACATGTGCTATTGTTTTATACATCTTCCCACATTCTCCGCATTTGTATTTCCGGACGTTTCCATGGGATTCCAGATGCTTTTTGAGCAGGTGAGCCTTCAGGAATTCCCGACCACATTGATCACAGCTGAACAGTTTGCAGCCTGCAAAAAAGCGCTAACACCTCAGCATATAATAATAATCTTTATATAGCGCAATCAAATTCCGTAGCACTTTACAAATCAATAAACCAATAAAGATGAATAACAGAACGACAGATGCCTCGGGAACAAAGTCTCCCTTGGATAAACATCGGCCTATTTGACATTTGTCCCAGGAGCTTTCATGAGTATACACAAACCTGATACTAATAGAGAGAACCATAGTGCAAGTTATACTGGTTTTACCTATTAATGTTAAAGGGGTCGTCCACTTTCAACTAATCATTTTTGTGCAGTAGAAACTTATATAATTTTCCAATATACTTTCTGTATAAATTCCTCACGGTTTTCTAGATCTCTGCTTGCTGTCCTTCTACAGGAGGCTTCATTATTTACTTCCAGTGGATAAAAAAAAATGACCCTGGTCATGTGATGTCACACATATCTAGTCTGTATCGCAGAATAATCAGAGCTGTGTGATTATAACAAGCCGTGCATCCGCGTGACCTCACATGACCAAGGATAGTGTTTTATCCACAGTGGAGCTCCCTATAGAATGACAGCAAGCAGAGATCTAGAAAACTGAGGAATTGATACAGGAAGTATACTGGAAAATTGTGTAACTTTTCATGACACAACCCATATGAATTATTGGCTGAAAGCGGACGGACCTTTTAATACTCCCCTGAGTAAGGTTAAACTGACGTGACATGGTGGACATGTTGGGACCATCCCTGTATCTAATCTACCAAGATACCACACTGATGCCCATACTGACTGACTCAGTTCTCAGTAACATTACTTTACCTTCATGTCCTTTTAGATGGACCTTCAAGGAGCTGCTACTCTTGCATACTGCCCCGCACTGAGCACACTTGAAACTCTCTATTTCCTTGTTCATTATACCGTCTATCTATTGAAAAAGAGAACCAAATATCAATAATATTGTATGGCAGCTTTTTACTTCTGCAGAAATGTCCCCCCTCCCTACTAAAAGACAGACATAAGATTACAGCCTCCATCTCCCCTGAACAACAAGGAAACCTACAACCCCCACAGCCGATTCTAAGATTCATTTTTATTTGGATTTTTACATTTGTTAACAAACATTCCAATTCATATACATTACATTCTATACACAGCCGTCTCTTTAGAGCTCCCCCCCATACTTTGACTCGTACCAGGAATCGCTCTACTCACCCCCGTTTTGAAAGCCACAGCCCGCACCTGGACATGGATCTCGTGCAGCAGATTGCCCTTGTCATCGGTCACTAGTTGGATCACTGGACTCCCATCTATTTCATCTGTTCCTAAATGTGATGTTACGTCTGTAGATACTAAAACTGGAAGGGAGAAAAGAGAAAACCTAACCAATACAGAACCAGAATCATCTCCATCACGTAACACAGATGAGCGCTCGCAGATAGGAGGATGAGAGCCAATAATAATAGTTGTGCTCTATGCTGTGAGCAGACCTGATGAGTTTGCGTCGCGTTTGACCACCACACTGCTCCCCAGGACGTGGCTGAGCTTCTCTGTGCAGGGAGTGAGGGAGCGCATGTGCCGCGATAACGCCCCCGACTCACGGAAACTCTTTCCACACTTTGAACAACTGTATGGGCGCTCGTCTGGAAACAATACAGACAGAAAGGTTAGAGAAATCTACAGACATGTTGTCCGGGATTATATTGCACATGTGCAGGAGGTTAAGACCGTATTGGGTTGCAATGACGTCACCATTGCAGTTACCGAATACAGAGCCTTGCAGGGACATGGAGAGGAGGACACAAAGTATAGAGACACTTGTTGCTTTAGGATTCACTGTTGACCAAGTGACCTCAGAAAAGCCCCTTATTCTTATTTATCGATGTGTGGTCACATGTGAAGCCCTTACCAGTGTGCCTCCTGATATGACGGATGAGCGAGCCCTTGGTCCTGAATGAATCTCCACACATTGTGCATTGAAAGGCTTTCTGGGTGCTGTGGGTGAGCATGTGAGCTTTCAGAATGGTGCACTGTGAAGACAATAGAGGACACTAAACAAGGGTCCTCAGCGCCTAGCAAGGACTACGGAAACCCCACAACATGTACACATACACTTTTAAAGGTCTTTTCACATGTCTGACATACAAAGCGCCCTTTCTCATCCATAATCATCTTCACCATGGCGACATCGTCAGTCTGTGATGGCACCTCAGAGGCCTCCTGCCACTCTACCTCCAGTTCCTGGTAGTCAGTCCTCGTGCCTTCTTCCATACTGTCCTCACTAGCATCTGCCTTCACCTCTTCAGATATCGCTAGGGTGACAAAACATAAGTGTATAGGGCGGACAGTACATTTCAGCATAGTCCAGATCCTGAAATGGCATTAGTTATGTTGTGTTCTGCTGTACCTATGTCCGGATCGGTGCAGATGTCTTCTTGTAAGGAGGTTGTCTCCACAACGACGTGCGAGATGTCCCCATTATCTTCTTCTATACATGGCACCACCTGCTGTTAGAGAGTCGCGAGGTTAATATCCTTATATTTTGCCAAAGTATACATAAGTTTACATTATCCTCCTCTAATACAATGCACCCTGCCCGGCTCCTGGTTAGAGACTAAAGCTGCACCAGATTAGTTTAGCAATCCTCATCTCTTCTGCATCAGCGGAGCGTCGGTGCCATTACCACAGCTCCGAGCTGGAGACTTCCAGGCCTCTGTTCACATGTGTGGGGGGCACCCAGCATCTGATACCCACCAGTCGCCCCTTTTCGCTGTACACAGTTGCTAACCTCCCTTTATACATCTCTCTTCGTTCATTAGGGCTCCCACCCCCTAATAGAAGTCCAATGACTGCCCCCGTCTATACAAGGAGGCCAAGGCCATGGCCCAGGTCTGAATTTTACATCAGAAATAAGATTAAAACTAACAATGAAAACCTGTGTAATAGATTGAGGGGCAGTGGATGAGTAGACTATATCACGTATCCGCTCTAGTATACAGCGAGGAGGTATCACCCATGATTAGATACAGACACTCAGCAGACCACATCACACATATTGTAAGGTTGCCTACCTCTTGGCTGCTGAGGGCAGATATGGAAGACTCGAGCTTCTGCTCCTGGTTCTGTTGACAGGCTTTTTGTATCTTGTGCTGGACAAACTCTTCCAGGCTCGTGAATTCCGTCTGACAGCGACCACATCGATGCACATCTTCATCTGCAAACAGTGAGATCAATTCACCCTCATAAATACAGCTACATAACACAACAACACTACATGAAGGTGATAGATTTCCATGGGACACATCCTGAGCACATCGCCCTCATCAGCAATGCTGCTCACACAGGTTATCACACTCCCTGCATTAGGTGGGGGTCACCCGGACTGTCTGCCAGCTCCATTGTACTGTGGGGGTTTAGGTAGGCAAAATTCTCCCAGTGACAATAGCCTGGTGACAATGGGATGACCCTCCTGATAACAGCACAAGCTGCAACAAGCAAAGCCGGAAGAGTCTATTGTGTGCACAGTGGGGGGACATACACGTCACCGCTTATGTGTATATACTGGAAAAACGGAGGCCAGCCAGGCCTGACTGAGCTGTAGTGACAGCATCAAGTGATACGCTTTACAGCAGCTCATGGCCAGAGGAAAAGATGGTCTAGAGGAGACTAAGGTCTATGAAGATCTTTCCAGGCGCGCTATATGCAGATAATGGGTCAGTGTTATCTATATAGAGGTCATTGTACAGGGAGGGGAGGAGATAAGCTGCGACATCATCTATTGTCAGAATGGATGTAATGATGGGTCAGTGTTATCTATATAGAGGTCATTGTACAGGGAGGGGGAGGAGATAAGCTGTGACATCATATGTTGTCAGTAGTGATGTAATGATGGGTCAGTGTTCTCTATATAGAGGTCATTGTACAGGGAGGGTGAGGAGATAAGTTGTGACATCATCTATTGTCAGTAGTGATTTAATGATGGGTCAGTGTTATCTATATAGAGGTCATTGTACAGGGAGGAGGAGATAAGCTGTGACATCATCTATTGTCAGTAGTGATGTAATGATGGGTCAGTGTTATCTATATAGAGGACATTGTACAGGGAGGGGAGGAGATAAGCTGTGACATCATCTATTGTCAGTAGTGATGTAATGATGGGTCAGTGTTATCTATATAGAGGTCATTGTAGGGGGAGGAGGAGGAGATAAGCTGTGACATCATCTATTGTCAGTAGTGATGTAATGAAGGGTCAGTGTTATCTATATAGAGGTCATTGTACAGGGAGGGGAGGAGATAAGCTGTGACATCATCTATTGTCAGTAGTGATGTAATGATGGGTCAGTGTTATCTATACAGAGGTCATTGTACAGGGAGGAGGCGGGGATAAGCTGTGACATCTATTGTCAGTAGTGATGTAATGATGGGTCAGTGTTATCTATATAGAGGTCATTGTACAGGGGGAGGAGATAAGCTGTGACATCATCTATTGTCAGTAGTGATGTAATGATGGGTCAGTGTTATCTATATAGTGGTCATTGTACAGGGAGGAGGAGATAAGCTGTGACATCATCTATTGTCAGTAGTGATGTAATGATGGATCAGTGTTATCTATATAGAGGTTATTGTACAGGGAGGGGGAGGAGATAAGCTGTGACATCATATGTTGTCAGTAGTGATGTAATGATAGGTCAGTGTTATCTATATCATTATACAGGGAGGGGGAGGAGATAAGCTGTGACATCATATGTTGTCAGTAGTGATGTAATGATAGGTCAGTGATATCTATATCATTGTACAGGGAGGGGGAAGAGATAAGCCAATGCTGATGTGATGTCATATCTCTGTGACAGCTGCAAAAAAAAAAATCCAGACACATAGACCTCGTACAAGGAGCTATCCAGCACATTTACCTATAGTAGAAACCTCCACCCTGTAGAATCATAACCGATGGAGGACTACAGCTCCCAGCATGCCACAAAAGCTAATGAATGGGTCATACAGATCACATACGAGGAGACATCCAGGTCAGGATCCAAAACACACAGCAATCCGACTGCTGGGGAACTACAACTCCCAGCATACCCCAAGAGGCACGCGTCATACAGAACTCATACAAGCTCAGGTCAAGCAGAAACCTCTAACCTTCCGCATACTAACTGAATTGGGACTACAACTCCCAGCATGCCACAAACATCATACAGACCTCATACAAGGAACAATCCAGCGGAGAACACCCCCATTATCCTACACCTCTAACCTGCAGCACCCAGGCAACTGAGGAACTACATGTCCCAGCATGTCCAAGGCCTAAACAGGGGGTTATCCAGCTCAAGACACTCCCATCATCCTATACAACTATCCCATAGGACTGAGTACTGAGGAACTACAACTCTCATCATATCCCAATAGTCACAGGGGATATGCACTGCTAAAGGCACCTCCTTTGTATGGGCGGGCATGCTGGGAGTTGTAGTCCCATGAGGGTGAGAGATGATGAATATAAGGGGTCACCCCTCCTCCTCCGCACACACGTGCACTTGTTATGACACAGTAATGGGGCCCCGGGGGGTCCCGCACTCACCCTCCTCCTTGAAGTGGGTGATGATGGGCACCACTGGCAGGCCGCAGGGGAGGACCAGAGCGCCGGGCACAGCCTCTCCCGCCCCCAGCTCCGGCTCCGAGCTCATCCCAGACAGGACTTCTCCTCCTCTGTCGCAACGAACGAGCGCACAGCGGCAAGAACACAGCGCAAAATGGCGACTTTACGACTGTGTCGTCATAACAACGGGGCTGACGGCGGGCACGTAAAGCAGGACGCTGAGGGGAGAACGTCAGGGCGTGACGCATGACAGACACAACCGCCATGTTGGGTGAGGGCAGAACTGCCAGGAGTTTACAGGCAGCCTGAAATAGTGACATAGGGGAGAAGTGTCTGAAGGCAGAACTGCTCCAATCAGAGCTCAGCTTTCATTTACCCACTGCTGTTTTTAAACTTAAAGCTGAGCTCTGATTGGTTTCCATGGCCAACTAAAAGAGTTTTACCTCCGAAACTTCTGATAAATCTCCCATATTTGGTTATTATAGGTAAATAATTCCCTGGAATGTCCTGAAAAAACGGCCAATACAGTGTTCCACAAGGGTTTTTGCCAGTTTTATGTGCATTCCCTGGAGGGCCAAAGTCCTTCATCCATTATGGCACAATTTTAGTTCTCTTTACGTGTTACATACAAGATAGGTTACTTGGGTTTGTACTTAAGTTGAATTTGTATGTAAGTCAGAACTGTATATTTTATATCTCCAGACAAAAAAAAAATTGTGTCCCAGTGACAATTGGATTTTCAACATTTTTGGGAGAAAGGATTATCAATAAAGCTTCATTACAGACACCTTACAGCTGATCATTACAGCCTGGGACTATAGTAAAGAATTCAGAGGTTATGGTGGGAAGAGAGATCCGTCTGTAACTAGGGGTCATCTGTAAGTAGGGTGTCCTTAAGTATGGGACCACCTGTAGAGTTTCTGTATCAATTCCTCAATGTTTTTTCTAGATCTCTGCTTGCTGTCATTCTATAGAAAGCTTCTGTTTACTTCCACTGGATAGAAATCTGTCCATGGTCATGTGATGTCACACAGGTGCAGGAGCTGTTATTATCACAGACAGTAATCAGAGACATGTCATAATGCCTCGTGCATCTACGTGACGCAACGCATCGTGTGAACACGCCCTCAAGGTTTAACATTAGTTAGACCTGTTTTCCCCACCTCATCAGTGACCTGTTATCAGTGTTGTTTTGTCT
Source organism: Engystomops pustulosus (assembly GCA_019512145.1). Taxonomy (NCBI): domain Eukaryota; kingdom Metazoa; phylum Chordata; class Amphibia; order Anura; family Leptodactylidae; genus Engystomops; species Engystomops pustulosus. The sequence goes on along the minus strand of CM033648.1, from coordinate 1,676,945 downwards.
GTGATCTGCATCCGTGAGAAAAAAAATAGGACGTTTCAGAATGTTTTTACGGACAACGGATCAGTGCAAAGCGACTGCAACTTGAAGACACCCATTGAAAACGAGGCCAGTGTGAATGAGCCCTTAAGCAATGATAAAAGTGTCTCAAACCTTAAATTTGAAGAGTTTGAAGCGATTGTTTTCTCATCTTCTGTTGCGCGCAATAAGTCAGGGGGTTAATGAATAATTAATACTGGTGGTTAATTTATTCTCTGTGCTCGGGTTCCAGGTTAATCATCTATTTCCCTTGTGATGAGCGCTGTGACTCCGCTATGTGATACCCAGTATCCTCCCTGTTGTTTACTTTCGTCACCTGGTTGCTATGATCTGTCGCCCTCCTCCTTAGGTTACCAGTAGGATCTCATAGACCTACAGAGCATCAGTCATGGCCTCTCGTCAGAGATGCTCCTCTACACCGGCTCTTCCCCACGTCTCAGCCCTCACCGTGCTCCTGGAAGCCCAGCACATGGTTCGTGTACATTGATCGCCTTCCTTTGTACTGACTAGACTATGATAATTCATAATACTTTGATACCGATCTCTTCCCTGTATATTGTCCTCTCCGCAGAAGTCAATAATCCATCGGCTGATATATGTAGCAAGGATTTCTCCAGAGCGAGCGAACTGCAACGCTCTACCAGGTAACTGAACTTATGGTGATTTAGGGGCATATACACACACAGTTAATTTTAACAATACAAGAAGGAGAGTGCAAGTTATTGTACCACATATCTGGAGAGAGAGATCACTGGGTGATGACTTGGGTCCACAGTCTGAGCTGCAGTCACTCATGTCAGCCACTGCATAGAAATCGGTGCTGTGCATCTAGTGACAGAGAGCATTGCAGTATGCAGACAGCAGAAGCTATTCATGAGAAAAATCTTACCATAGTCAGAAGATTTACAGTTGTATCACCAGGACAGTGTACACCAGGACTGATAGAGACAGGTTACAATTATATCTGTGAAATGCTGTATTTTTGTTAATAACAGTGAATTAGACAATGTGATATTTTGTTATCCTGGGTTTATTTAAGAATCTTGTCTTCATGGAATAGGAATTTATGTAAACAGATAGGGCTTAAATACTTATCAAATCTAGAATGTAATCCATAGATGTGTTATTCTCTGCATGCAGAACATTATGAAAGATTATTCAATCGACTGATCAAATCCAATCTTGGAGAATCCATCTCAGGATTACTTCTGCTCTACCCCAGCTGTGTCATCCATATGATTGAGGTAAGCCCATTATTTCTGATTGCGTTGTATTCCAAGAGAGAGAACTTTATGCTTTCAGGGCACATAAACATTGTCATTCAGTCCATAGGCTCAATCACACTTCAGTTCTTTTCTCAGTATGGTATCCGTGATTTCCATGGATGACATACTCACCCTTTTAGGTCTATGGAGGAGGGAGGCAGTTGTTTGGCGTATAAGCCTTTATACAGAAATTGCGACTGCTTCCCCCCTTCCGTCACCTCCACATTAAGTGGGCTTGAAGGGGGAGCCCTGGAGTGGGTCATTCCTGCCCTGTGCCTGCAGAATATCGCAATTCTATGTTAGGCAGTGGTCCTGAGGTAGAACTGCACGCTTCTAGATATATCCGGCATGGCGGGTGGGGCCTACATCAAACGCTGGCGCAGCATGCGCCAGAACCTGCTAAATCCCCACTATGGGGCACATTTACTTACCCATTTCTCGGAGTCCCCGAAAGTGCATTGTTGGACAATCATGCACTGTGCCGCGATTCACTAAGATCGTGCACCGTTATCCTGCACGTGTCGCTTCCCCGCTCAGGTCCGACAGAGTTCACCTTGCCACACGCCTGTGTGGATGAGCCTTTAGGCCATGGTCACACGTGCCACTTTGGTTTCAATTTTGTTGTGTTTTGAAACACATCAAGCAAAACTATTACATTTTGGTTAAAACACACTATTGAGTTTGAAATGCGCTTCAAAAACGTGAATCCACTGCCATGTGTGACCACGGCCTTAAAAAGATGTGCAGTCTATTAATCCCTACTTCTGGCTACCATCATTACCTATTTGCGACATGAAACGATGATACCGATTCTTCTGTCCCACCAATGAGATGTTGACCGACAGGTTAAAGAGTTTTTTCAGTCATATTAAGGCCACTTGCAGCCGTATGAATGGCAGCTATCACACCGCCGCCGCATGAGTGAATTACGCACGTGTATCACTGTACTGTGGCCGCAAAAAAGATATAGCATGCTCTAGTACAGGTAAATCTTTACGTATGGCCCGGCAGCACTCCTCGTTATGTTGATGAGAAGGGTGAGGAGCGCTCACCCCTCCACCTCTCCAGCCCGTGTGCTACTCCTGGTTCACGACTCGGGCGTAGCATCCGTACATGTGCAAGTAGCCCAAATCATTACTAGAAAGTAGCACTATGATTCTGAACACTAAAAAACTTCTGGAAGTGGTATTTTATTAGGTCAGGTGTGAAGGTTGCACCATCCTAGATAAGAAGAGAATCCTCAAACACAAGAATGTGAAGATTTACAGAGGTGAAAGGTGAAAATCAAGTGCAGATGAAAGGTTGGAATTTGGGAATTAATAGAAATGAGAGCCTGAGTTCTGTCTTTAGTAGATCATTTCATGCAGCCATGAGTGACATGTTCCCCGGACAGCTCATGATTCTCTGTCGTCTCCACAGGCTTCTTCCGAAATCCTGACCGGAATAAATCAAGATCTCATCCAGATCCAGAATCAGGGTGCAGAGTATGTATCTGCTGTGATAAATAGCATAGTGAGCACACAATGTACAGCCTCCTCACAGCTCTCATCCATGTCTTCTAGGCCACTGCTGCAGGACATCAAAATCCTTGTGATCTCCCACAATATCCAGAGCAGGCTTTTTCCTCAGTGGTATTTCCGGATCGTCAGGCTGCCCACTAAGTACTTGGCTGACTTTGGCAATAGCCAGTCTGAAGACTCGGTGGTAGAAGAATGTCTCACCCTCATGATGAAATTAGGAATGTTCTTGTCTAAAGTACTAAAGGTAAGAATCCAGAGAGGAAACATCGGTTACCAGAAATCTGGACTCCTTTAATGGGATTTTGGTCCTTCCATTTGCACAGATAGGGAAATAGTGCAGTAAGGAACACTATTCCTTACTACAGACTTACAGGTTTATGGCATTACAAAACCAGATATGGAGGCAGCTTCAAGACATTGGGGGGAGGGGGGGGGCGTTTTGTAAGGACCACGTGATACCCCCTTTGTCCAGAGGAGTAGACCTCTTGATGTATTTGTTGGGCGGCGCAGTCAGGCAAAACTATGCCAGGTCCTGCAAGTTTCGGAAAAGTACACAGACAAGGGACAGAAACTCCACCATGCGCCAAACACAAATAACACAGTGCACAGAAATATGGCATAGAAGCAATGATAAATCTCCCCCATTGTTCAGAGAAGCGAGCTGCAGATAAAGATCCAATAACCGCCTCTTTTTTTAACTGCCTGTATGTGCAGCTCTGCAGATCACAGAACCAAAATTCTGGTGTGTTCTGAAAGATAAGATCTTTATCTGTAAAATGACACCAGCAGCATGTTTCTAGGTGCTATAGAACAGCAGACAGCAGCTTCAGAAATGACACACCACGTGCAACCACTAAACTTGACTCGTCTCATGTGAAAATAAGGTGAGGAGAGTATTGTTTATAGGAGATTTCACATAAAAGAGGGAATTCTACAAAGAACATTTCATACCCAACTACTCTACTAGTTTAGTTGGGTAAAACCTGGTGACAGCTTTCCTTTGAGTGGTTGCTACAAATCAAAAGAAAAAAAGTTTTAGTTCTCAACAACTTTGACATCCAATAGACAGACAACACTACATGAAGTGAAGGCTATTATTATACATATACTACTGTATCTGTGCAGCCCGGCAGCAAAGGTCCTGGAGAGAATCTGCACGATTTAGTCCCCGAGCTGCTGGTCCGAGAGGAGATCATCTGCTTCCTTCTCCGATCCGGGAGGTTCCTTAGTCCAGAAGAGTTCACCACGATGTATAATAAACCCATCAACAGTCCGGTGACATCAGGTAACACCGCACCAAACCCAGTATTATTATATCTCATCAGTCACAGGAGGGGGGCCGCTCCTTTGGGTCTCATGATTAAACTTATTACTTTTGATTTTTTCTCCAGACCTTCTCTGGCCGGCACCTCAACTTCCCGATCTGTAGCGGCCATTTTGAACCCACCTCAGCTCGGATTCTGTGCCAATAATAAACCACATTCTGTCCTTGTATTTCAATTTGTTATTTCACAAAATAAAACTATTTAAAAAAAAAAGCCAAACTAAAGTCGAAATTGTAAGTAAGTTTGTGTTCACATCTGGCTTTGGGGCTCCATCATGGACATGAAACCAACCTTTAGGCCTCCTGCCAACGAGCGAGTGCAGTCAGTGGAAATCTCTCCGTGCACTGAAGAGATCTTCCGTCCCGAACCTCGGATCACTTTAAAGTTATGAACCAAACATTATTTGGGAATGCTGTAGCTTCACTGATGCAGAAACATATCTTATTCAATCTCTGATCGGAGTGGTTTTGCTGAAAAAAACTAATTATGATAATGAGGATCTGTCTCTCCTGTGGCTTCCTCAGAGCTTCTCCTCACCCTAATTCTGCACTGCTCAAGAGAATGATGTAATCACTGTGTTGTGCCTGACAGGCAGAAGTAATCAATCGCTGCACCATCCCCCAGCTGCTGCATATGAGTCATCCAGCTCAGGTTGATTAGTCCTGTCTGGACAGTTGAGGAAGCTCCATGTAATGTGTTTATGTAGGCACCCAGCTTCCCCAAGGTTCTGAATTGTATAACCACTCAGTTCAGGGATTAAAAACAAGATATGTTTCTGCATCAGTGTAGCTACTGCATTCTCATGGTATGTTTGGTTCACAATGCATTAAAACAAATGGTAGATTTCCTTTCATGAACTCAACATCTCAGTTCATTCCTGTGAGAAGAGGTTGGGGCGGATGGATATGTGCGGTCATTCTGCCGTGTCCTTTCAGGATCCTAGGTAAGCTGGATCCAAATTTTCCTGTGGCACAGGAATAGGATTGTTAACCACCTGGTATTAGAAGGACCCCAGTGGGTCTTACAGACATGACCTCCTAGGATCACTTATTTTAGTGCAGAAATTGATACTGAATGCAGAAAATTAAATAATGATCAGGTCACTTTTCCTTGTGGGTTTTTGCAGTTTATTACATAATTGTCTACACTGAGACCCCGTCCTGCTCCTGTGTAGGAGCAACAGAAACTGCAGGACTCAGACCCTGCACCACCTGAAAGGCAGAGGATGGTTGGGGGAGGAAGTAAATTCATTTTCTTTCATTTAATGACAGAGCCCCGCCCCCTCTGCCAATGAAATGAATACATAATGTGCATCAGACAATTTTGTCTGCTTTCTAATGCATCAGTAAGAGCTGAGGACTTACGGCTGGGGTAAATCCTGCAGTCATTAACCCCTTAACAACTTGGCCTTATTTTGTGTTTCCATTTTTCACTCCCCAAAAATCCATAACTTTTTAGGTTCTTTTTGCACCATTTCCTTTTGGGCTTAGTTTTCTTTGGCTCACTATCACGGGGGAGACTAAATTTATACAGGTTTTATTGTGTTTTAATACATTAAAAAAATAAAACCTTATGTGCAAAAAAAAAAAATTCTTCATTTCGCCATCTTCTGCGTACGGAGCTGAGGGTGGTGTCAGTTTCTGCGGGATAAGTTGACGTTTTCTTTGCTAACACTATGGGGACTGTACAACCTTTTAATCACTTTTTTATAAGTTGCAGATTTTATAGATCTTCTGTTGCAATGTGCCACTGGCACATTGTAGCAAATGCTCAGAAACTCTACATAGCCTTGTGTCTTACAACGACCCGAGCTTGTCGTCTTGACAGATTGCTCTGAACAAAGATGGCGGCACTCACGCACCACCAGCTTTTACCTGCCGTTCACACATGGCGTTTGTGTTTCAAAGCAAATTCAGAGGGGTCTGGAAGTTTAATGGGGTGAAATCTGATGACAGGTTCTCTATAACATTACATCTTCCCTAAACATCTCTCACATTCCTCTGCAAAGTAGTGATGGGAATTCAGGCTCTTCTTAGTGAGCTGGCTCATTAGTCTCCGCTCACTAAGAAGAGCCGGCTCTTCTGGCTCCTGAAAGGCTCCCTATTAAATATACAATAGGGAGCTGCAGGCCAGTCAATCACCCCACACCACTCCACTTTTAACCCGATTGTATCGGGTTAAAGGGGGCGTGGTGAGCCAGTTAGAGGCGGGATTAAGTGAGCTATCGGCTCACTGAGGGGAGCTGGCTCGTTCGTGAATGACACATCACTACAGCTAAGAGAATCCATGTGAGGTCATCAGCATTGAGCGCTTAGTGAGGCTTCTGTGATAGAGGATGAGGATATGACCCATGTACAGGATCAGGGAGACCGTGTCACAACCCGATCCTGCCCATGGCTCTGTGTGCTGGAGCCAGCAACACCATCAGAGATATTCACCACCTATCTGAACGTCTGCAGATACAGGGACCAGCTCTTTCACTTACATGGTCTGGACAGGAGGGTATTGTCAGGATCACGGCCTTAGGTTCTAGAGGGGAGACTATCGGGTCACACTGGATCACCCTCTGACAGCTCTCTCTCCGCTCTCCAGAACCAGAGTGAATTTAGCTGCCACCACTCGTCATATATCAGGCTGACGAGACAACTTGCTTAGATTATACCCAAATAAGATATAACACTCAGTAGTTACATCAGTCACTACAGGTGACGTCTCCTCTGAGTTATGGAATCGTTAGAACACAAGAAGCTCTTATTAAATTGAAGTTTAATATCAAAAGAACAGTGCATACAATTAACAAGGGTTATTATATACATAAACATACAATGCAAAAAATAACAGTTTGGTAAAATAAAAAGGGATGAAGAAAACAGAACTTAACACATTATGTGATATTATAAGTCTGGTGGCTGACACCTTCCCCCCGACCTTACCGGAGTCCCATCCAGTGCTGCCCCGCACCCCCTCCCCTCCGTACACACGTGTAGTCAGACATCACAACTTCCTGCTATGTGAAGTGACAGCGACACCCCTTTCCCACGAGGCCACGCCCTTCCCGTGACATCTACCTACCAGGAGCGTCTGCACTGCCCAGGACACGCCCTCCTGTCAGGACCAGGCTGCAGCCGCTCGGTGCCGGTACTAAGACTAGATGGCGGCCTCCAAGTGCTCGCGCCTGGCCGGGGAGCGCTCCCGCCAGTTCCTGGCCTCCGTGGACACGTTTCTCTTTGACTGTGACGGAGTGCTGTGGCGCGGGGACGAGGCGGTACCGGGAGCCCCGGAGCTGGTCACCGGCCTCCGGAACAGCGGGAAAAGGGTCTTTTACCTGACAAATAACAGCACCAAGACCCGGGCCATGTACGCGGACAAGCTGGGCCGCCTGGGGTTCGGTGCGGAGGCGGCGGAGGTGTTCGGCACCGCGTACTGCACCGCCCGGTACCTGCGGGACGTGGCGCGGCTGCGGGGCAAGGTCTACCTGATCGGGGGCCCGGCCCTGAGCCGCGAGCTGGAGGCGGCGGGGATCGCGCACGTGGGGGGCGGCCCGGAGCCCGTGACCGGCGGCATGAAGGAGTGGGCGGGGCTGGAGAAGGACCCGGATGTGCGCGCGGTGGTGGTCGGCTTCGACGAGCACTTCAGTTACATGAAGCTGACCCGAGCGCTGCACTACCTGCGGGAGCCCGGCTGCCTCTTCATCGCCACCAACACCGACACCAGGCTGCCGCTAGAGGGCGGCGCCGCCATCCCCGGTAATGCATCTGCGCTCAGGGCTCCGCATAAAAACGGATGAATGATGTACGTGCAGTGTGAACGCGGCCATAGGTGTGGATGGGACCGGCCGATTGTCCGCCTTTGATGTCAGACTGTACTGACCCGACAGTCAACAACTTTTAGGAAAAAAAATTGCATTCTGCAATTGGCCAAAACATTACCTGGTTTTAGCCAGAAATAGACCTAAGGTTTAACATGTCCAATCAGCTCCTCAGCAGATATCTAACCACCATCAATCACGTATGATCAGGAGGGGGTACGGAAAGTACTCAGACCCCCTTTACATTTTTCACTGCAGCCAATTGGGAAGATCAAAAAAGTTAGCTTTTTTTATCATTAATGTTCCCTCTGCCCCCATCCTGCCTGACCAAAACAGAAATGTTATTGATATTTTTGCTAATTTTAATATCAGCTTGGCGATAGGTAGCCGGCCCCCCGTGATATGTAGCCGGCCCCTTTGCTCAGTGCTGAGTAGCAGCTTTGGAGCTGGTGCAGCCAGGAGTCTTCTTGGGAAGATGCTACAAGTTTCTCACCCCTGGATTTGGGGATCCTCTGCCTCTTCCTTGCGGATCCTCTCCAGTTCCCTCCAGTTGGATGGTGAATGTTGGTGGAAGCCATTTTCCAGTCTCTCCAGAGATGCTCCATTGGGTTTAGGTCCGGGCTCTGGCTGGGCCAGTCAGGAATGGTCACAGAGATGTTCTGAAGTCTCTGCTGTGTTATTGTAGCTGTGTGCTTGTCTTGTTGGAAGTTTTGGTCCAGAGAGTCTGGAAGAGGTTCTCATCCAGGATATCTCTGTACTTGGCCGCATTCATCTTTCCTTCCATTACCCCCATTAGACCTCATGGTTCTCATGTGCTCTGACATGTAGCGGGACCCCCAAATGAAGGAGCAGAACCATCTCAAGGAGGATCAGAAGGAAATGGACAGCATGTGAGTTAAATAGTCACATTAGAGTCACAGCAGAGGGGCTGAATACTTCTCACCATTTGATATTTACATTTTACTTGTTTAAGAAATTAGCAAAAATATCCTTTTTTTTTTCTTGAAGACGGGGACAGAGTGCACATTAATTAGCACAAAAAAAATTAAAATTGGGATCTTACTAATTGGCTAAAAAGAGTGAAACATTTAAGGGGTCTGAGTACTTTCTGTAGCCACTATATGCCTGGGGTCGGGTGCCTCTGAATATGACCTTTAGGAAATCCCTGGGGGTGAGACTTGCGCTGCGCTTGTGGTGGCTCTGACTCTAGTTATGAGGAAGGAAATAATTTCCTAATGTCGGCTCAGATCTGCTAAATCATCCTGACAGAGGAAGAAGCGGCTTCATCCAGGCGGCAGCCTATCCCTATAGGGCAGGGCAGGAGCTGGCATGTAACCGGCACTCAGACATCAGACTGGTGGGGGCTAGAATCCTTCATTCTCAGGGTAGGTGGGGTCCCAGGGTCGGCCTCATTATCAGTTTTTTGGACTCTCTTATTAATAAGCTACATGATAAATATTCCAGCTCTTTACCAGTCTCCTCCTCCTCCTCTGTAGGTACCGGGTGCTTGGTGCGAGCCGTGGAGACGGCAGCTCATCGCCAGGCCCAGGTTATTGGGAAGCCCAACTCTTACCTCTATGACTGTGTGGTCAGTGAATGTGGCCTGGATCCTGCCCGGACGGTGATGGTGGGCGATCGCCTGGACACAGACATTCAGATGGGCTCTAGGTGCGGGATCCGCACGCTCCTGACCCTCACCGGATTCTCAGGTCTGGAAGATGTAAAGTCTCAACAAGAAAGCGGCAACCTCTCCATGGTCCCAGATTTCTACGTGGACTCTGTGGCCGATCTTCTCCCGGCGCTGTCTGCTGTGGAGCACTGACCTGCCAGGACTGGAGTCCCACACATTATTAGCTTTAATTTATTGTAGGCTGGAACTATTATGACTGATTGTTAAAGGGATATTGGTCTGTGCTCACGGCCGCCATTATAGTCATATACTTGTCAGAAGTAACAGTTATGTGTGATGGATACACAGAATACAAATATATGAAGACATTAACAGTATTTTATCATATAAAACAAGTTATTTTACAGAGTGTTCTGTAATTATTTGTCTTCCCCCTGTAAGGGATCAGGGTGATAGTTCTATGTACAGGATGCAGCTGTCTATAGCGTTCAATGGAGCCGGCTCAGAGACAGCAACTGGCCCCATTCAGCTAAAACGGGCCACACTGGGCCTCCTTGTATAAGCCATAGCCTTGATGAGGGACAGTGAAGGGTATGCAGAGCCGCACATCAGCCAGTAGCCAACACTTTGTAATCTGGAACTAGAGGAGGTTACAGTGACCCCCCCGCCCCATTGGGCTAAACACTCAGATACCCATTGATTTCTCTAGGGAACAGCAGAGAGTTGATGCCCTAAACTGTGTTATGCATACAAGCAAGAGCCGGCAGCCATTGCTTTAAACACAGGATCGTCTGAATAACAGGTTATCACATTTCATATCACAGCTCCTAAAGACGTCTGCTCGGATTTTATTTCTGGGGCACAGATAGTAAAACAAACGCTCAATGTCCTCCAGGGGGCAGTATTGTTCTGTGATTTTCAGATTCTTAGCAATATCTTAAAGGAACTTGTCTCATCACATAAATCCCCTCTCCTAATCCAACAGCTGAGAAAACTGTAGCCGGACAGACAATTGTGGAAACTTAGCGTCACACAAGGTCATCCGGATGAAGGCTGTCCATGTTATACCAGGAAGCTACTGTCCATGTTGCTCTTAGGAGAGGCTTCCCAAGCGGAGGAGCTATGTCTATGATATCTGTATGTCCTGACTGTACAAGACAACCCCTTAAAGCGCATCTACCACCAGGAAGAAGGACTGTATGCAAATGAGGCTGAGGGGCTCTAGGCTCCATAGGTGTTAATGGAGTCCTTCATTCTGGTGGTAGATGCCCTTTAATATCTCTTTATTAGTGCAGATTCACATAGGCCAAATTGGGTTAAGGGAAAAAACCTATGGACACATACAGATTGGTTCAGTAAGGCATAAGTGAAAAAACATTCTTTACAATTGGCTTTTTTCCACTGTTTTTTTACTTACTTTTTGGTGTTTGCCGACAACATTGGATCAGTGGGGAAAAAACTGAAGTGTGAAAAAGTCAAAATGGCTTCAGTGTAATAACACTGATATGAAAAAGCCCCAATGTAAAAGAGCCCTTGGGGTTAGATCTCCATTTATTCTGCATGTCCTGGTTTTGCGATTTCATCCCACCTGCAGCCACCAGTAGATGGAGCTCTGGAGCTCCCCGAGTACTACATCAGACACTAAGCGGAGGAGAATGATTGCTTTACATGCCCCCCAGGGGGAATGGGACCTCATACTTGTGACTGGGGGGGGGTTACACCTTTGGAACCTGCAGCAATCAGAATTTAGGGCATGGGTGGGGTCTGAAATAAAAGATCTTTATTATATCCCAAAAACAAGTCATAAGGATTTGGTCCAGGGTATACACTAAAAGCCAATCCAAAAGACCACCGGGATTTTCAGATTCTCTATATATTATGCCAGACCAATTTTTACATCAATTTTTGGGTATTCGTTAGAGTTTTCACAGTGAGGGGCAGGATGTTCACCCCTCGGAGGTCGGGCACGGGTCTCTACAAGTGTCAGTGTGGGATGGATAGATGACCCCCAGCTTAGGGACTGGCAGGTAGCCCACTAGGTTGTAGTCTCTTGTCCTCAGTCCCTGCACACAGTATCTTTTGTGACTTGCTGCGAGGCAGGAATGTGTGCACTTGGCCTCCTCTCCATCCTGACCCCGATAAGGTCTCCCCCCCTCCTCCAGGACAAAGCCCAGTTTGTGTTTCCATCTCGCTGGTTCCAGTTCCAGGGGGGCTTATTCTATTCCCGTCTCGCAGTTTCTCCGCACAGCCCTGTCATTGTTACATTCCTGCCTCTCGGGTTTCTCAGGTGGAGCCTGGCTAAGAAGGTGGCCCCGGAGGTGCTAGCTGCCGGGGTGCTGATGGACGCGCCCTTCACCCGCTGCCGTCCCTGGACCATGCACAATCTTCACATTGCAAGGACTGGCAGGGATTGGGACCGCAGCACAGTATGGAGGCGAGCGGAGAAGCCACGGTAAGAGGATCATTGGATCATTATATCATATTGGGGATTGTCAGGTGACCATGTACGATCCTCAGGGGACCTCAAGGGTGCTATTATTCCTATTGCTATGTGTTTTGGGAGAGGGGGTAGATCCATCATTCAGGATTACACCTGCCGCTCTCTTGTAGATGATTTTTGTGTGGATTCAATACAATTTTATTATAGTTTGATTAGAGTTTGGGAGCCCAGTCCAATAATTACTGGAGAATTGGAATATATATTAGGGGGGAGGATAAAAGTCAGATAGGGATAAGCACAAGGCAAGTTCTATCCAAAACAATGGATCTCATCCCAAGCTGGAATTCTATGAGACTTCCGGGTGGTTTACAGGACACGTAGTATTAAGAGCAGATTATCTGACTTACTAGCCTTCTTAAACCCCCCCCATTGATCAGGGGTCGTAGCTGCCAAACCCCCATCCGACATATCCCCCCCCATCCACTGTGCATTGCAGATGGTACCGTATGAGGCAGGTCCGGTATTTGATGGGTCTCAATGTGTCAATGTGTCTGCATAAATCCACAGGGCAGTTACATAAACATAAAACATTAAGCTTTTATATTTCACTTTTTGATGCACATTACACATCCACCTGGTACATGACTTGTAATCAGCATTCCCTGGCTGTTTGCCCTTCTGCAGTCCCGGTCTGTAATTTGCTATTGTCATAATTCTAGTAGATGGAGACCTAGCTGCTGTAACTCCCCTCTCAAAAGACTGCTGTGTGATTTGAACACTCATAGGCTTCAGTCTGATGGATATTGTGCAAATCCAACCCCAGTCACTATAGAATAATACATCATAAAGGATGTTATAGATGAGACCTAGCTGCTCTTACACCCTCCTCCATTCTCCATTAACTACTATGTAGTCTGACCCCTCAACCCAACCCCTCTCTGCATAAGATAATACATCATTAAGGATCTTATAGGAGACCTCTCCAAAGAGGACAACAGACCAAACACTGTCTATTTACCATCAGCCTCCCACCGAAAGAGGACCCCGAGGACGATCGAAAGCTGCTACTAGGATATTCTGGGGCTTCCTGGCCGTCGCCCTCCTCTTCTCTATTGTGGGAATTAGTGTGGTTGGAGTTTTAGGATGGAAAGATACAAAATCAAAGGTAAAGACATAGACCATGAGTACTGTTCTTATGTCACTAGGAGAAAACTTGGGGGTCATTGTTACAGGTCGGTTTTGGGCGTCCTTGAACAATGCCAGCTATTCCTCCCGACTTCCTGGTACACATGCACACTTGGTTTGGATAAGGGTGCATATATTTTAATGGAGGACACTGATAAGTGATGAAAATTGGCTTCCAGTTGACACATAACAGACAGTATAAGGGCAAATTCAGGTTTTTGGTCATCCCTTTAATATTTGCATAGAGGGAGTGATGTGGTTGGGAGGTCACTGATCAGGGCAGGTTCCCTTCTCCTTCATATAACTATTAGAATAGAAAATTCATTAGGGAAGGAGAATATAGTCACCTCCCTGTGCTGATCTTGGCGGGGGCAGTGACTGGTCCTCAGGACTGCATGAGACAGGGGCCGGGTCATGCCATAAGGAGACCACTGAGATGCCACACATAAAAGTAGCCGTGAGCCGATCTGTAGGTGCCGTGAGCGGGTTTCAAGTGTCACATCCAAAATGTGGACTGGTAAACGCATGTAATGTAGATAAGGGGTTCTAGAACTCACATACTGATACTGGATTCACATCGGGGGTATAAGCTGCAGTACCACATACTACCTATAGGTGATGCTGTTCTTCAAAATATTATAAAACTCAGACACCCCCTTTAACTTGTCACATACTCACAGCCTTTATGTTCAGCCTCTCTTACAGGTTGTCCGACTGACCTACAAGAACCTGCAGGGTGCCTCAGTGAACCAGTCCGCCATCACAGACAAGCGGAGGAATACAGTTACCTATCGGGTGACCACCAGGAATCAGACGTCGGTGGTGCTATTCGACAGCAAACATGTGAGTAGTCCTGGGTGTGCTGGAAAGAGCAAGAAAGCTGGAAAGGAGGACACTGGTTACACCCAGTTGTCACTTTATTCATAAATTTCAAGGAGGAATAACAGAGGAACAGCAAAACAAAGAGAAGGGGCTATGGGGTTGTAGGAAGTCCATAGACTGACTAAATCACTGCATTTTATGTAGTTTTACTAAAGCCCTAATAAATACTCAGTACTATAAGTTTCGTTTCTCCGCAGGGATTGGTTTGCTATAAGGCTGCTGGGGAAAAATCCTGTTTCCTTCGACGCATGGAGATAAGAGATATGGAAAATATCCAATCCGTCCTGAATATGTCTGTGGCCAAGGTCAGATATTATGCCTTCAGCCCATTTATCTGAAGGAATACAAGTTCATAGGATTTACTCTAAGAGGGATAGTGAGGGTCACGATTATACCGCCCTTTTGTGGAATAAGTTATTTATATGCCATAATGCAGTAATAATTCATTTTTCCATATATAATGCCTGAGTGATACATTCTGCCTACATGTAGCCACCATTAGAGGGAGCTCACTGCATAAGATCCCCTTCACACCATTAGTTTTTGTTCTCTCTCCACTGAACTAACAATGGCAGGGCCTTACACATTTTCCCTCTTTTCACAACCTGTGATTACTCTTTCAATGCATTAACACATCTTTCTGCCATTTTAAAACAGGATGGAGTCCTTTTCCTACAGAATAACCGGACGCGCTATTACCGCGAGTTTCTTGGCGTCATAGGAGGCCGAAAAGTCAACCATGAACTTGTAGGAGAACCTGTGCAAATGTTATGCGACCAGCTCCCTATTTATTGGGTAAAAAAGAGCGACGGTAAGTAGAACCTAAGGGGTTTGTTATCCCCTGTAACACCCGATGATCACCAAAGGAGGGTTCCCGAGATTAAGAAGTTCTTGAAAGTGGTCAAAGATGGCAGAGCACAGCGCTCGGCTATCTCTGGCCAATCACATAGAACTGGAGCGGCAGGGTGCATTCGAGTATGGCTGGGCTCCCTCCATGAATACTGAGCAGTTTATAATCTGAATCCTCCTACTTCACTACAAGCACTAGATAACGTGTTCTTCTCTGGTCGCTGCAGGTCCGACAAGACGTCTCATTTACCTCTGCATCGACATCTGCTTCCCCAACAACATCTGTGTGTCCGTCTGCTTCTACTACCTACCCGACTAGGACATTGACTCCTCCCAGCGCGGCCTGGACAATCCCTCCCTAGCACATTTTGCACAACGTATGGGAGGAGTTCATTTAGGAATGATCGGTAATGGTTCCCCGTTAACCCCTTTGTGACAGCTGGACTGCGCAGTTTATTGCACGTCTTCCTTAAAAAAAAAAAGCAATGACTACCTTCGTCGGCGCGGCCTTGTGCACCATCTCTCCGACAACAATATGGGATTGAAGACCTGACAGAAGTTGCTAAAACCCAGTTTACGGATACACAGTGTAACCCACCGAGTCTAGACAGAAGAGGAAGGGGGTCAATATTCACAATGATGCCAGATTCCTGTCTGTATAACCCACAGTATAGGTGTGATTGTATATTAAATAATACTTTTGCGTACAGGACTCCACTAATTTAATGATTTATTTAGTTTCTTGCATATAAAACCTCTGGGTAGGTCACACTCAGTGTCGCGACACATATGAACCTGCCCGTCACATACATTTACCTGCGATAAAAGCAATGCTTTCAATAGAGTTGTATCTGCCTCCGCAGCATCGAATGGTCCAGGGGATACTTATTTTTGTCCGAAAAGTAAAGTCTTAGTATTACATTAATTAATGCCAGTCCATGTCACCCCAGGACACTGTCATTAAAGGCCAGGCAGACCACCGCTTTCTGGTGACCACTGTACTCCCTCTTGATCTCTCCGGTCTCCACGCACCACAGACGGGCCAGATTATCAGAGGAGGCTGGAGGAGAAGAGGAAGTCACTTATCTGTGTTACAGGAGGAGACCAAAGATAATACTATACTGCGATACTTACCTGTCACAATGTACTGAGAGTCCCCGGAAAAGGCGCAGTCCCACATCCAACCCCGTGACGTCTCTCCGGGGTTATTGCTCTTAATACTTAGCTCTGTCATCAGAGAGAAGTTCGATGTTCTCCATATCTTGCAGGTCTGGTCGGCTGAACATGTGGCCAGTAGTCTGAAAAGGGGAAAGGTCATTGTCAATTAGCATTTTGAAAGGGCCTCTAAGCTCCTGGGTCACATGTGGGCTTGAATGAGAAGTGTCCTGCATCGTTAGCAGGCCATTCATAATCTGCCATCTATAATGCAAATGAGAATGTCAGTGCACCATGGGCATCGCCACAAGGGCCAGTGCTCCCTCTCTTCTCCAGTTTGGCAATTGGAGAAGGGCACCGCCAACTAAAGCCAAGTCTGAGGTGCTGGGTGCTGAACCTGGTCCAGAAAGAGGGTAGCCGACCACATAACCACAACCACCAAAATCCTCATTTGTATAAGAATAAAATATGCATATGGACATTTCCTCAACGAGACCATGTGTTTAGTTTATATCTGATGTTGTCAGGAGACCGTCCCAAGTGCGCACTCACGTGGAATCCGGGCTAAATTTACAGCGGAGAGCACAGCGCTTGTGTGAAGGGATTTTAGTTTTAGGGATGAGTTGTGTGAGGTCTTCGCCAAGTCCTCCCGTCAGGTTCCAGACAAAGCAGTTCCCCTAAAATAAAATGCAAGGTAAAACATAGGTGAGGCAGGAGTGGTGTGTAGGACATAAAGACATCACTGATCTTGTGGACTAAGTGTATAATCCCCCGATATTGGGAATGTAGCATAAACCATAGAGACGCCAACTTATCTAGCATCTTGGGAACAAAGAATAGGGCAATGTCCTAATGCAGCTGCCCCATCCTTTTATTACCAGGACAGGATATAACCCTACAGAAT
The DNA here is from genome assembly GCA_019512145.1 of Engystomops pustulosus. NCBI lineage: Eukaryota > Metazoa > Chordata > Amphibia > Anura > Leptodactylidae > Engystomops > Engystomops pustulosus. The sequence goes on along the minus strand of CM033648.1, from coordinate 1,659,946 downwards.
ATAGCAGAATAAGCTGGGGCTGCCCCACACTCAGAGCAGACCTTTTGAGCCGTAATCTCCCAAAATTGTCCCATGAAAATGTAGTAGTGGTGATCATATGAGTCTACTCCCAAATTAATGTCTATGATTTGGCATTGCAATACACGGTGAGACTGATGCACAAGGACAACCCCTTTAAGGATCTTTAAAGGAGATCACCATTTGATTCTATGGAGTATGAGCCAAACATACCTTAAGAATGCTATAAGTTACACGGAAGCAGAAAAATATTATGTTTAATCCCTGAACCTGTGTGGTTTTGCTTAAAATATAAATGATAATGAGGCTCTGTCGCTCCTGTGGCTGCCCCAGCGCTTCTCCTCACCCTAATTATGCACTGCTCAAGCCCAGCATAAGTGTGAATAATCATCACTGTGTTGTGACTGACAGGCAGAAGTAATCAATCAATGCAACATGCCCCAACTGCTGTCTGAGTCATCCAGCTCAGCTTGATTAGTCCTGTCTGGACAGTACAGGAAGCTCCATGCGTAATGTGTTTTTGTAGACACCCAGCTTTCCCAAGGTCCTGAATTTTATAATTATTTTTTTGAGCAGAAACACTCGGTTCAGGGATTAAACATCAGTGTCACTACAGAATTCTCAAGTTATGTTTGGTTCCCAATGCATAAAAAAAACAAATGGTAGATTTCCTTTAAGTAAAGATTAACTTCTGGCACTCACAGAACTGTTAACAGCGGCCATGTAACTGGCATCGGGGTCTATGTGGACGGAATTGACAGAAACATCGGCCTCAGGAATAAGCTGCTCGTTCTGATCTGTTTTCAAGTCCCATATGTGAATTGCTCCGCTCTGGTCCCCAACAATGAGCTCAGCCTGAGAGAGAGGAGAAAACAAGTCAGGGAAAATAAATGTAAAAAGGAAATTAAAAAGTTAAAAAAAAAAGTTATACATCAGTTTGAGGGAAAAAAAAAAAAAAAAAAACCCACACATAATTATTACTGTTAAGGTACTCAATCCCATCACTTTTTATTGTCAATTCTGAGAACATAAGCTGAAGAGGTTGGAAAGCAGGGAGACAGTATTACTGCTCAGCTGTGTAGAGATGAATGGAGCCGAGCTGCAATACCGGAACAAGCCATCGCCAGGTGTGGCGCAGCTTTTGGAAGAACGCAGCCATGTATTTCCACCTCTAGACAACCATTTTAAGGGTCACATGTTGCATTACAAAATATATATTAAAAAAAAAAAAAAAATTATATAAATTAAAAGGGGTTGTCCGAGAGTTGTGAAAAAAATATAAAGGTGGCTGGAGGGGGCTGCTTAAAAAAAAAAATAAAGGTTTTTTCACAACTCTTGGACAACCCCTTTACTAAAAAAAAAATAGTACAAAAATAAAAATCATAATAAAATAATAAGCATTGTATAAAATAACCTAGAAAAGTTATACATATACAAGATAAAATATACACAATTTGAAATATTTTTAAATACATTTTGATAAGAATCTTGAGGAAGGTCCCCTTTAAATGTCTTGATACAAAATGTCCTACACCAGTGAGATAAGTTCCCAGCCTTCGGGGGAAGAGGAGAAAGTATTACATTTTTGTTCTGTGCAGACACAAAAGAGCTTTGTATGAGGGGAAATCTCCCAAATAACAAGGTAGCTTTGTGTCTGTGCGCTTATCTAGCATGTAAAACCCAGCTGCTGGTACACACCTGACCTATCCCCGAGCACGACATACCTTACTGGATAACAAGTCACAAAAAACATAATGTGCACGTGTCGAAAGAAAGGGGCAACTGATCAGTATCGGGAGATTGCCCTCAGAACCCGATGTACAGGGACGGCTGAAACCCCTGGGGGATAACACAGCAGTTTATACTCCACACACAGCACAAGCTGCACCCGGGACTTACTGCCAGGATTAGTATAAAAGCCTTTTTGAAACTTTGGTAAACTACTAAAAACTTCTAAATATACTTTATTCACTGCCAGCAAGTAGAAATATTAAAAATAATTAACACTTTTGCGCAGTTTTTTAAAGCCATCCTCATGGCCGACATGAGTGCAAGCCACACTAACATTTCTCCAGAAGGGTAAAATACTCCAAAAAATTGGAAGAGTATTTAATTTTTTATAACTACAAATAATACCTCCTGGGTTTACATAGAGTTAATAGACATCTATATAAAAATATAATTCCCCATGCAGAAAGGACGTCTATAAAGGTCTTGACAGTGACCAACTTCAAGCGGCTATAACTCCAGAACCCTGGCACATAGAAACATCATTTTTATGTCAGTTTAAACAGAATAATCTCCCCTTTAATGCATGGATGCTTAACAGAATACAACCCTTAAAGTTGTATTTACAAAAAAAAATGGATTTTTTTTTTTTTTATGTACAGCTTTGTATTCCCGATTGTAAGTTTAAGAGTGAATATCACCTGTTCTTTCAGGCATCCAAGCACAATTACCATATATAAGCCTAGTTTTTCAGCACAAAAAAAAAAAAAATGTTGAAAACCCAAACCGGGGGGGGACACAGGTGCTGCTATATACTATGGGGCAGGGTCCAGCAGGCTACATACTGGGGAGGCTGTGACCAATGCATTTCCTACCCTCTGCTTATACTCGAGACACTAGAATTGTGTTCCTACATGCAAGGGTTCAGGAGATAAAGGCATTTGAATTGTGCCCCCCTCCAGCCTGTCAGATGAAGGCAGAATTAGAAGCTGCATGAGACTCACTTTGCAGACGTACATGCACCCTCAGCATCTGTAGCTGAACCCGGGAAAGTGTGATGGAATAATGCTGTACATATTTATAACATATTTTAGTAAAAGTTACTCCTTATTTTAAAAAAAACTTCAATTGTGATCATCCGTGGTCCCATGACAGCAAAAAAATTTACTGCAATTGTCAGTGGAACAAAAAAAAAAAAAAAAAAATTTGTCTGGAGCTACAATTATAAAATATACAGTTTCGACAAACATACAATTTCAACTTAAGAGCCAACCTATCTTGTACATAAATCGGGGACTGCCTGTATAATAATGGGGGTCTGACCACATTTTGGGAGTTGTCAGTGACTAATTATTATGTGTGATTATACTGCAGCGCGATTACCTGGTTTGGATGGAGAAAGACACAATTGATCGGTGCATTAACTTGGAAGATTCGCTGACACTGAAGGTTACGTGACCTGAAAAAAAAAAAAAAAAAAAAGGATGTTAGATGAAGAAAACCGGGTACTTTTACCTTATGAGGCTGTAAGAATAACATAGGACAGAGTCCCTGCTGGAAAGCCTCCTATATGAAACACAATAGCAGACCTGCTATGTGCACAAATCATCCCTTTCTGACTGCAGGTAAATGGGTTTGGAGAAGTCAGACCCATAGGGGGTCATTTACTAAGGGCCCGAATTGCATTTTTCCGCCGCGTTACCCGAATATTCCCGATTTGCGGCGATTTTCCCTGAATTGCCCTGGGATTTTGCCGCACGCGATCGGATTGTGGTGCACCGGCTGCGGTGTGCACGCGGCGGAAACCGGGGGCGTGGCTGTACGAAAACCCAACGGAGACTGAAAAACCGCCGCATTTAAAAAAAAAATAATAATTAAAAAAAAAAAGTGTCGCTTGACACACGCTTACCTGCACTCGGCCCGGCTTGGTGAACTTCAGTGCACTCCGACGGAATGGAGTGCAGCAGATGTCCTGGTGGACGTCTGGGGTACTACCTTAGTGAATCCCCGGAAGACCCGAATCCTCCACACAGAACACGCCGCTGGATCGCGAGAGGACCGGGTAAGTAAATCTGCCCCATAGTGTCATACTCTACCCATTGCAAATCTAGTTGCCAACATTTTAAATAACTACTAAAAAGGTACATTTTCAGTACATCTTCCTTCTAACCAATGACCTCATACCTCAGGTCCCATATCCTGGCCATACAGTCTTCTCCACCCGTGTACATCCAACGCCCGTCCTCATGGAAGCCAACAGAGGTGATATTCTTGCTGACACCATCGTAGTTGATGACAGGGTTCGGGTTGTTTGAGTTGAGATCATACATACGGATGTGCTGATATCCTAAAAACAAGAAGACAAAAATCTTAAAGGGAATGTCTACTTTCAGCAAAAAAAAAAAAAAAAAAAAGAAGGATTGTGTGGGTGTTTGTAATCGAAAGTTACACTTTTCCAATATACTTTGGTATAAATTCCTCAAATATTTTTTACATATCTGCTTGCTGTTATTCTATAGGAAGCTTTAATTGGTCAGTAATCTAATCGTGGTCATATGACGTCACACAGGTGCACGGCTCGTTATAACACACAGCTCTGATTACTCTGATATAATGAGCCGTGCACCAGTGTGATGTCACATAAACGGGGAGCATTTTTATTCACAGGAAGTAAACTAGTAAGTTTCCTAACAAATCACAGCAAGCAGAGATCTAGAAAGCCACGAGGAATTGGTACAGAAATGATATAACTTTTAATGATACAAGCAATCACATTTAGTTGCTAAAGCGTGAACAAACCCTTTAAGAGACTTCTATAGGCTGTGATGCCTAAATGCTGCTACTTGTGAGTAGTGAATGAAGATATAACTATAAGAGCCTGTCAGGACCCCTTTTCATCAGTACAGAGGGAGCGTAGCGCCTCTTACTACAGCGCTTCACATAGCACTAACAATATGTACCTACTGCTGTAGTACCTTACACTGCATAAGAATATATAGGGGTTTAGTCCCAGGTAATACAGTATAGGAGAAATATTAAAGACCCCATAGAGAAATTAAACCTAATAGAACAGGACTTACCCGCGGCTGCGATCATGCTTCGGTCAGGAGTCACTTCTAGAGAGTTTACTTGCTAAAAACATTTAGTCAAGGATGCGATAGGCAAAGTACAGGGAGACATTATGGAACAACAGAGAGTGAAAGGAATAACTGCTGTACCCCTATAGATCTTACATACATACATACATACATACATACATATGTAATGCATGATTTCCAAAATTGTACCCATATATCTGACTCATGGCGGTTTCCCACGTGGCATTTTTTAAACACAAGTAGGAGGGGTTTCCCATTAAGCGCATGCATTTCATTGGAAACAAATATGCGTTTTGCCCAAACCCCCTCCAACTAGCGTTTTGGATGCGTTTAAAAAACCGCCCTTAGAGTCCATACCCTCTCCACTCTATAACAGTATAAAGGATACAGAGTCCTGGTGCTGGACGGTCCGCGTGCAGATGCCGCTATGGGCTTGCCAGAACCGCACGGTGTGGTCATATCCTGCAGTGGCAAGAATGACAGGATCGCTGCCCACCGTGCCCTGCGATGAGTTCATCATGTTTCCTGTAAAGACAAATAAAAACAAAAAGTAAATTCATTTTTATAATAGAAATATCTACAGTAACAGATTAAGCACGGCGGGCTCACGTCACTACTGGGGGAGCTGCTCACCCCTGTCCCTCTCCATAGTGATATATGGCACCATATTCCGGGGAAAGATAGGACATGTCCTATCTTTCTCCCGGCTACGGAACGGCGCCACACCATATACCGCTCCCGTACGGCGCCGTGCGCCCACTGCGGTCTTTGGGGGACATATATATGGCAGATATACATCCCCCATACGTTTGTGTGAATGTAGCCCGAGGGTGAAAACATATGCGTTTTTTAACGATCTGAACTAAAAACGGCCCAAAAGCGCCACGTGTGTCTTCACCCTTAGGCTTCGGTCACATGTGGCATTTTGAACGCGTTTTTTTGCGCAAGCGATTTTGACCAGTTTTAATTAAGATAATTGGTAAAACCTGTCAAAAACGCATGCGTTTTTTTTATCGGGCCAAAAACGTGTTCAAAACGCCACATATGACCGCAGCCTAAGCCGTCAACACTGCCCACAATCCCGAATAGTCACTAAGCCACAGTTACTGGCCACAATGGTGACCCTTCTTATCGCCACACCCTAGAAGTGCCAGAACAGGGGCAGTATTGCTCCTTTTACCTTTCTGGGGGAAGTTGAGACATTTGTACATTTTTAACATCCATACAACCAGTGGCATAACTAGGAGAGACAGGGCCCCATAGCAGGCTACTGCATGGGGCCCCCCTTCCCACTTAAAAAAATATACATATTAGTATACTCACACATGTGAGTTACAATGACATATAAATACACTCATGTGCATATACACATACATACAGTGCCACATGCACCATACTCACAGTGTATACAGACACCATATACACATCACAGATACTGCATATATACATCACAGTATATGTTATATACATATTATGCAGGACAATATAGATATAATGGTGCACAGCTTCCTTTCTTTGTGTCAGGTCAGATGACGGGGCCCCCTGACACTGTGGGCCCCATAGCAGCTGCTACCGCTGGAGTTACGCCCCTGCATGCAACCCCTTTAAATGCTATAGTGGAGGCTTCTTTATGCAAGTGTCACTCAGTGCATGTGATTTTGATGTGCTAGAAGTAACTATACAAGATGTGATTGAACGTAAATGCTAAAGTGAAGTTCTGCTAAATATAAAGGGGGCCAAAAACATGAATAAGCTGAAGTCTCACATAGACCCCCACCTGGCCCCTACTGTTATGATTGGTGGGGTTCATTCCCTCTCCACAGGAGCGACTCTTGTGACAACCCCTTTAAGAACCTGTTATCAGATATTATGCAGCATTATGGTAGACCCCCTGTAGGGGTGACTGGGTTCCCATAGAGCATCGTGCAGCCATATTGTGTATATACATCCACTGCACTGGGAAGACTCCAGGTTTTGCAAAAATTCACCCCTTTTTACAAGACCAAATGATGAAACATGCTGTACCAGCGCTTGCTGTCAGTGAATGGTTCACACCCATATGCATTCACAAACAGGAACGCCCCAAGTCTCCTCACAGCTGAGGGTTTGCTACAATGGCAGCAGCCAGGACAGACACAGTGTAAACAACAAGAACTACAAGTCCCGGCACGCTGCATCAATGCTTACTAGCGCCCCCCTGCGGCGGAGCAGAGGAGCCAGGCTTCTCATCCCTGCAACTACACTCATGTCTCCTCATTCTCACCTCCTCTAATTCCAGGCTGCCCGTCCTGCTGTTTAGTACATTTTACGTCACTTGACCTCAGCGACGTCAGGGAAAAACTCCGACGTGACCCGACGTACTTAGGTTTCCCAAAAGTTGTCTTCAAATCCAGGTTCATTTTCCCGAGGACGTGCGCAGAAAGTGCAGAGAAATGTCTCAGGGAAAATGGCCGCCGTAGGGCTACAGGAAGCAACTGCAGGTTGTCCTCTGGTGTCTCAAACAGATGTTGCTTAGCAACCGGAAGACTGCCGATAGTTTATTACATTTATTACATAGAAACGTCATGGTTTCATTGTAATTGTAATTGAAAATGATATTTAATAGTTTAATTAATTACAAATATTGTGATATTAGTGATGTAAACAAGTTACTTTATACCTTTGTTCTAAAAATAAAAAAAATATTACTCCCAACTTTCCAGGACAAAAGCTGGAGGACACAGGTTATTTGGGATGGAAGGGGTGACCTGTGGTTGGGGAAGGTGAAGCCTGAAGGAGGGAGGTAGCATCTCCAGGATGTTCTGCCTACTGATCAGGATAAGCTGTTCTCGTTGGGACCAGGAGGCGAGACGTAGAGGAAATGTTCGGGATGAACAAACACCAAACCATCCGAGACAACAGGACAGCCCTGGAAAACTGGGACTGACCCGCCGAATCTGGGATGGTTGGAAGTTCTGAAAAAAGATGACGGATGGTGCCAGGTACTACTCCACAGGATAGGGCAGTGGTGGCGAACCTATGGCACTGGTGCCAGTGGTGGCACTCATGCCCCTCTCTATGGGCACCCGCGCCATCACCCCAGGGTACAGTTTGCCAGACAGGACTCAAGGCTTCTTGCAGTTCCAGGCAGTCCAGGACCCCAGAAGGAAGCTACAATGATGATCCAAACTTCTTCTCCTTATTTTTACTGTATTGGTGTCTTCAGGTGCCTATACAATTTATACCTGTGAAAGAACAGGGAGTAATAAGTTACTGCTTAAATTGTCGCATTGGCACTTTGCGAAAAATATGTGAGTTTTGGTTGTAGTTTTGGCACTCCGCGTCTAAAAGGTTTGCCATCACTGGGATAGGGGATAAAATAATGTCCATCTAATGTCTGGAGCACTGAAAATGTCCCATTCTCCAGAACACTCCGAGAAGATGAATAAGGCTGGAGATGTCTATTTTCTGTGTGTCTATTTTTGGCATATTTTCTCTTATAGACTTATAGAGTGGGGAATTGATCAGCACCGGCGTATGATGGAAGACAGGCTCCCCCCTAGTTGTGGCAGATACATCAGGAGGCCGAGACCTCCTGATCTATATGGTTGGCTGTGCTGCCGGGCAATACTATGCCAGGTCCTGTATGGCATTGTTTTGTGTAAAAGCCTGTAAACATTCACAATTGCCTTAGAAAGTGCCCAGGCAGGAGCACCTCACGGAAGCCCACTCCGCTGCCAGCAGCGCCCACTTGGAAAAATAATCGCAATTACTAGCATTTCACAAGAAATTGAGATTATCTCAAGACTTGTACGCCACTCCCATCCATCAGATAATCATCTCTACCTTCCAACAGTCCCGGATCCAGCAGGCCAGTCCCAATGTTCTGTCTCTACAGAGCTAATTACAGTAAAAGCGCAGAGTGTCGGCAGCATCCTGCACTATCGCTTTTCCTCTGCTTCTGCTGTGTGTAGCAGAGGTGGCAGGTGACATGTGATGATGCCATCCCTGACTGCCACAATTCACTGCTACACATAGCAGAAGTAGGAGAGCAGCAGCTAGGTAACAGGGAAAACAGTGTTTATTATATTACTGTGGGAACACAATAAGAAGGGAAGCTGCTGGGAGGGGTGGGGGGTGGAATAAGAGGGGTCGCTGCTGGGGGGCAAAATAATATGGGGATCTGCTTGAGGGTGAGCTACTGTGGGGGTGCAAAATAAAAGGTTGGGAACTGTTGGGGGGCACAGTAGATGGGGATCAGAGGTGGAGATGCTGGGGGGGATAAGAGGGGGGCTGCTAGGGGGCAAATTAATAAGGGGAGCTGTATTATGAAGGGGAGCTGGGGGCATAAGAGGGGTAGATGAAGGGCACTATGTAGGAAATAATACTGTTTGGGGGTGGAGTTACGGCCAGAGCAAAATGTGTGGCTTAGGGAAAAATAAATTTCCATGTCGCATATAGTTAGCCACATATTTTGGCCCTCTCCACAACGAAACTACCCTGTGAAAAGGAAATAACAATCACACTTGGGACTACTCCTTTAAAAAAAACTTTATCTTTAACACCTTAAAGATTTCCTGGAATTTTTGGAAACCCCATGAGGGCAGAGATGGCAATAAAAAAGTATACTTACCATGCTTTTTCGGTTTTGGCACTGTGCTCAAACAGAATCTGACAGTCACAGGACCCATCTGACCTCAAATGATTTAGGGGTCAAGCAGATTGATTTAGCCAAAGGTATCCCCCAACAGGGGGAAGGGAGGAGAAACTACCACAAAGAATAAATAAAAGAATAAATCGTTATTGATGAAATATTAAAAAAACATAATATGACACAACATAGTACAGAAAAGATGCTAGGCACACACAGCGGTGAAACACAGAAAGATTGCAGTCGTACACCGAGACAGGACGCGGAACATTGTGAAAAAACCTTACATATGTATATTATTACAATTGAAGGAACTGGGATGAAATATGTGAAGCCCAATGGAAAAACATACGGGTCAGTCTGATGAGGTAAATACCATGCCTAAGTGGCAAATGAAAAGGGTCTAGGTTACCCGGGGCTGTATAATTGCCAGTCCTTACCAGATAATGGAGTAGATTGTTCCACTGCCCGGGACGACTGCACGCCCCGACGTGCTTTTCAGCTCCAACTGAGCCTTCGTCTGGGGGTGAAGCAGATTGAGCAGAAGTTTCGCCAAAGATGCGCCAAAATCCGATCGTGTGCGCAAAAAACCCTTCTAAATGCGGCGCACATCAGAAATCGTCGAATATTCCGACGATAGTGTGGTCCGCAGACCCTTAGTAAATGAGCCCCTTTGTGTCAATTCTTCACAGTTTTCTAGATCTCTGCTTGCTGTGACTGTATTGAGCTGTCCGCTACACTATGGAGGAAGCCATCGTATCTGCCCACTTGTGTGAAGCAGCTGATTGTCGGGGTGTGCCAGGGGTTGTACCCTCATTGATCCCCTATCAATGACCTGACGTATGGATATGTAATTTTATACCAACACAAACATATTTACTGTCCTTTTCTGTTTGCGTGAATAAATTACACATATAATATTTTTATTTACACCTCGACTGTTTCAAATGGGTCCATGAAAATACGGAATAACGCGCTATTTCCACTCTGTTCCCAAAGACTTGGGAACTCCTTTGCTACCCAGTACAATCCATACATGACTCTGTAGGTAGGGCGCATGTTCTTTGTAGGCAGTAAAGGTATTAGAGGCTTTGCCACCTTAATGTCGGGCACAGATTAGCATTGTATTTGCAGTAATTTACAGAGACTAATTACATCTTGCTGCCAGCCAGGCTTCCTTGGCATGGGGGGCAGTTTCTGCCAGTTAAGTCACATTCTTATGGCCCTCTGCAGTATCAAAATCACTTAGTCCTGTTCCAGGAAAATGCTGAGCGCAGACTTGGCAGAAGTTCAGCTTCGTAATAACCAGGAGCATATGTTCTCTTTATTTTTCCAGTGAGGCCGGCCACAAAGGCTGGAGATCACAGAAGCGGTGCTTGTACTGGACAGCGCCATATCATCATTATCCATAGAAGAAGGGGTTAATAGACAGCGCACTGCCTACAAGAATGGCCCCTGACAGTGTATGGTAAGTGTCTATGCTGGGCCCGGTCACTGCCCACCTCTGCCAGTCATGCCCTGGCACCTAGATCCATGTGAAGGTATGGTTGGACATGTACTTGGTACAGGTATAAGCTTTTACATAGAAATATCTTCCAACTTTCCAAAGGGGGAAAGAGGAACGTATGAAAATTTTAAGGCCCTATCCCACACTCCTTACCCCATCATGGACAATGCAGACTTATCCTATCCCTCACTTAAAATAACCCCAAACTAGAGTTATACCCCACCCCACACACACACACACACAGAGGGCACTTCCCACTGCCCAGGATAGTGGGACAGACCTAGAAATCCAGGACTGTGCCGCTGAATCTGGGACGGTTGGGTGGTATGCATTATTAGACATACTGGAATTAACTTTTTCAACTTGAGGGGTGCAATGGGGCCCAGGAAGGTCTATAAGACAAATTTCTCCCATATAAGGAGATGACTACAATAAACAATACATACAATAATAATATTGTAAAATAGTTGGGTTCAGCAGCCATTGATGGGACATAGGAAACTCACAAGATTTCATGAAGTTTTATGTAAATGTTGCTCAAGCTGATTGGGCAAATCTGTAATTGGGGAGGGGGAATCATTAATGAGTTTCAATGCATAATATGGAACCGAGCCGCATTTACCATGATGTGTCATTTATAATACCGCTACCCACTAGAGACCCCTTAGGCAACAGATAGCGGTGAATGCAGAAATTTCCATCACTACAGCAGACTTATTCCCCCAGGTATTCCTCTCTATGCAGGTAGGGACTGTGCTATTAGTATCCATGGTTCGCTCCATAGTAAGATACATGAGAAGAAATTGCAATGGACTTACATACCGCTGAGTAGACCATAGGCATTAGCCAAGGAGACCCAGGACCTGACATCACAACCTTAATGGGGTTTTCTTTAATAAGTGTATATAAAGCTTAAAGGTAGGGCCGACGTTAGGGACAGTAAACTGGGCATATGCCCAGGGCCCCCTGTCCTAAAGGGGCCCCCTGCATGTGGATTGTTGTGGGCAGAGGATGTATTTCTCCTTTAATATCCCTTGGTTAAATGCCCGGGTAAAGATGCTGATCATCCATCTCCTGTCTTTATATATATCATCTATCCGTCTAGATATATATCTCCTACAATTTTTCTATTTCCTGTATATATATATATATATATCTGTATATACAGTATATCCTATATCCTATGTATATGTCTAACCAATTATCTATCTAGCGTTTTGTGTACAAGATAAAAAGCAGCCCTCCAACACAGGTAGAAAGGTGGTATCTTTATTCCATAGTGATAAGTGACGACGTTTCGGCTGGGTAGGAGCCTTTCTTAAAGGGAACCTACCACCACGAATCTACCTATAAAGGTAGATCGGGTGGTAGCTGGATGTATGGGACGTGAGGAGAGCTCTTTTTAGAGCTAATCCTCACGTCCCCGCTAACTTTTGGGAAACTTTATTGACCGAATATGTAAATTTAGTTATGCGGCTACTGGGGCGTGGAGTAGCCGGCACGAGGCTACACAGCGCGGCTACTCCACGCCCCAGTAGCCACATTACTCCTCCTACCCTGTTGTGTGCGGCGCGCAGCTACGAGGAGCTGCGCGCCCTCGTCTGACAAGCCGGCTACTGCGCATGCATGTGTAGTAGCCTCGTGTGTAGCCTCGCTGTGTAGCCTCGTGCCGGCTACTCCACGCCCCAGTAGCCGCATAACTAAATTTACATATTAGGGTAATAAAGTTTCCCAAAAGTTAGCGGGGACGTGAGGATTAGCTCTAAAAAGAGCTCTCCTCACGTCCCTTACATCCACCTACCACCCGATCTACCTTTATAGGTAGATTCGTGGTGGTAGGTTCTCTTTAAGCAATGTGTACAATGAATAGGGCAGATATTTATACAAAAGGATAGACGGGGTTAATAACATAGCACATGCAGTGAGTGCAGTCAGGTGGCTTTTGTGTACATACTGTACTTGGAATCCTCTGAAGTTTGTTACATTGTATCAGAACTAATGGAGCGTCAACACTTTGTGGAGCAGCCAAGGAAGTCAAATGTCTTATTGTGAAGGTATTTGATTGTCTATTGCAGTTGTCACCTTTTTGATGCACCCTATTACATTTATTAAGTACTGTGATATATACAGGCAGTCCCCTACTTAAGAACACCCGACTTACAGACGGACCTGTGTTTGTTAGTAATTTACTGTACTTAGGCCACAATAAACAGCTATAACAGTTATCAAAGGTGCAATTTAGCTTTATTGTTTATCCTGGTTCTTATGACAATTCAACATTTTCAAAATCCAATTGTGACAGAGACCAAAAATTTTTTCTGGGGTTACAATAATAAAATATACAGTTCCGACTTACATACAAATTCAACTTCAGAACAAACCTACAGAATCTTGTACGTAACCCGGGGACTGCACTTTATTGTATTATGTATGTATCAATATTACAAGCACTTTACATGGTTAACATGGGGCGTCTGTTTGAGGTCATTTTTTTTTTGTATTAATATCTGCCCTATTCATTGTCACATTGCTTGAGAAAGGCTTGTACCAAGCCAAAATGTTGTTATGACTATGGAATAAAGACACCATTCCACCTTATATCTACCTGCGCTGCTTTTCCCCTTGTACATATTTTGGAGGACCTATTTGGCCCTGGTAGCTTGCACCCGCCATTTTGTTACACTTCTTCTGCTGTGCTCTTTCCTCAAGTATCTAGTTTTTTCTCTATCTATTTATCTTTATATCTTCTATCTATTATCTACCATCTATCAATTGATCTTCTATCTCTCTTTTTACTGTATCTATTTCTCATATTTTCTATCATCTATCTCGCTACCTATATATAATTTAGTTTATATTTCTGCTTCTATAAATCTATATTTTCTTTCATATTTATCTTCTAACATCCATCTCCCTCTCATCTGTCTCTCCTATATAATTCTCATTCAGCCCCATATTACAGATACGCACCTACTACTGTGTGTAACTACAAGGTATTGTTATAGAGCAGGGCTAGAGGAGCCTCTTACTGACTGTGACTGTTCATATAATAGTTTTCTTTTGGGACCCCAATTTTAGTTTTGCCCAGGGCCCCATTTTGCCCAAACCAAGCCTTGCTTAAAGAGGTTGTTCCACAAATGACACAGGATAGGGAATCCCTGTATGTTCTGCAAATCACACAGCTGGGACCCCTAGTGACCACAAGGTTCCTGAAGTTTGTAGTGATGCCCATGTGTGACCTCCGCACCATTCACTTTCATGTCACTGTTGTGGCAGCTCCCGTGAACTGAATGGAGCATGCATGTACAGTGTCGGACTGGCCCACCAGAGTACCTGAGGATCCTCCAGTGGGCCCTGGCTCAACCCAATACTGAACCCCAGAGGTCCATCAGAAAACACCACAATTTGGAGGCTGCTGGAGTATATTTCCTGGGGTATAATGAAGAGTGGGCCCCCAAATTGATTTTCTCTGCTGGGCCTTAGGAAACCCAGTCTGACACTGCATGTGTATCACCACTACTCAATTCTCACTGGGGTCCCAGCAGTTGGATCTTCAGCCGCTTATCCTGTATCATCATTCCTTTCTATGACACCCCCTTTTATCATGAAAAAAGGCAACTTTTGAAGAACCTTTGTGTTAAAGGAAATCAACCAGTTGAAAAACACAAAAACACGTAGAAATACTCACCTGCGCTCCTCTTCATCTTGATTCCGCTGCTCTCCGTCAGTAGTCTTGACACGCCGGGATCACCTAGGAAAGAAGGTTATAATTATCAGCACTGAACGCGGGGACAAGATGTCCGGCACTTTGGGCTGCTAATTATGCACGCCCCAGCTCCTCCCTCTTCCATGCTGGGAGCATGGGAGAGCAAGGTGACGTGACACGAGAGGCGTGAACTCAGCATGCGAGAGGGAGGTGACATCACGTGAGAGGCGTGAACTCAGCATGAGAGAGGGAGGTGACATCACGTGAGAGGCGTGAACTCAGCATGAGAGAGGGCGGTGAAGGGGTTGTGCATAATTAGCAGCCAGGAGCTCCGGATATCTTATCCCGTGCTCTGTGCTGCAGATTATAAGTGCACCTCCATTAGTTAGGCCCCTGACTTTATCTGTCACTACATCATAAAACAGGCACTAGTCCACAGTGTACCTATTCTAACCCTGCTGTGCTGCTGACTATTGTCCCCAGTTATCAGCCAGTGCAAAAAATCTTAGCTCTCTTTATGACCATTAATAATTGTATTCTCCTGATGTGTCCGGGTCCTGGTGCTGGGATCTTTTAGACATATATATTTAGATGTTGAATACATACCAGTTTTGGGAATATCCCTTTAACCAGGGCGTTTGTTGAATACTTGAAGTAGCCAGTAGATGGCAGAATAATGTCATGATCCGTGTCCCTACCGTACAGCAAACCATGAAAACTGTGGACTATAAAGTATAGTAAGAAATAGCATGATGTGAAAAACACTCTCCTATATGTAGGTAAGTTGTATCATGGCTGAATGTTTACATATAAATACAATATCCGTATCCTCAAAGTACAAAATGTTTGTATTCAATTGCCAAAATAGGCAGATACAGTCAATGCATCACTCTATTTCTGGATGTGAACTTACCCAGGAGCTTTGGAGACAAACAGACCGATTGGAGGTTTCTGACAAGCTGCCTCCCCCAGTGGTGAAAAGTGGTGGTGAATTAAAGGGCTTTTCCAGGTTAAGATATTGATGCCTTATCCTTTAATATCAGTGTATTGTCCAACTGTTCTAAAAAGCTGATTAATAGAAAACGATGCAGGAAGCAGACAGCGCTGCTCTCTGTATAGTGGCTTTACCAAGTCATTGCAGCCTAGCTACTTTTAAATTAATGAGAGGTGATCAGTAAAACTCATTGGCTGCATTGATTTATGTTCTGTTTTGGATCATTTCTTTTTTTGATCAAAACATTTTTATTAACAGTTTTACATTTTGTAACATTAAGTTGCACACAGACAACACAGTTTTGGATCATTTCTGTGATAACTCATGCTGCCATTGGTTGGTATCTCAGAGATGTAACTAATGACTAATGTGATATAAAGACCCGGTCTGTAGCTCTGAGTCAGTTTTGTTAGAGTTCAGTCTTTAGTCATGATTTAGTCTCTGGGGGTAGAGTGTCTGCTGTTACAGACAGCATCCAGACATTGCTGTTAAAGTAGCAGAGCCAAACGGGCTCCAAAGAAGACAATCCAGCCTAGTGTGACTCATAGGTCCAGGGCGGAGGTATGAAGCTTTTCCTGCATGTAATAATTATACAAAAACCAACCAGAAAACTGACCTGCTAGCCACCGGAGAATCTCTTTTTGGACTATTTGCATCCAAGCCTTGCCTTGCTTTAAAACCAAATGCCTCCCTTCTGCCACCGTCCAGAGATTGGCCACCTAAATACACCCGGCAGTGCCCCAAGGGGACGATCTACCATACTAGGACCTCCACCTCTTTTTCTGCTGGCCCAGACAGGATTGGATGAGGCCTAAGTTTGGACTAAGTCACCATGACACTGGCTGCAAGAACACCAAGACCCTCAGGTCCTAACCACCTGATTGCCCCCATCCACTGTTGGTCTCCGCTTGGGAACGTTTCACTAATCTGAGCACTACAAAGAGAATGGCACTGTCTGCTTTCTGTTTCATTCTCAGTTTATCAGCACTGAAGTCTGTCTTTATCTCTGAGTCTGTCTGGCTGTATCTAAGTGAGGTCAGTAGAGGCTTTGCTCACCTGCGTGCCATGCAGTTATATAAATCAAGAGGTCATTTGGCACAAACATCAGGAAATTTTCCATAGTCTACTTTTCATTGTGACAGGTCGTGGGTGCGCCTCTGACAGCTGACCACGCGTCTTGGACGTGGCAGGTAAATGGTAAATATTCTATAAAATACTATTTGTCTTCTATATGTAATGTTTATGCTCCGCAAACACGGACTGCAAATACACAAGGTGTGGGCCGATTATTCTCATAGCCCCGACCTCTGGTGGTGAGGCCATGCCTATTCCCATGACACAGTCACACCATCCCCAGCCTGGAATTATGGGGAATTTATAGCCAATCCCTAGCCTGGAATTATGGGAAATTTATAGCCGCCATTCACAATAAGTAATCCATTAGCAAATCCAATTTGCGTAAGCAAAAGACCGTAAACTAAGCCTGACACCTAGAAAATCCCCATAAATTATGGATTTGGGTACAAAGGTATTTAATTCAATAAAAACTGAAATCAATAAAAACAAAACCAAAAATCTATATTGTATCACACAGCTTCTCCTGCTGTATAACACGCTGGACTGTATGTAAAGTGTCTCGCAGGTTTGCTATTAAAGGGAATCACTTGTCAAACATTGATACAGTTGATTTTAATCACAACCGAGGCAATAAATGTGGTTATTCTAATCTTACACATCCATCGTCTTTAGAGAGGTTCAATACCATTTAGATAATAGAGAAACAGTGCCACACTTTTACATGGGCCATGTCTGGTACTGCAGCTCATGCCCTCATCTGATTTGAATGGGGAGAATCCGCAATATCTTCCACAAATTGTGGACAGGTCAAACAAGGATGTGAACGTTGAATAGGCTTTGGGGTCACATCTCACTGCCATGTACAATGCAAAGGTCAAGCTAAGCAAGACCTGTATTCATTCCAGTAGATGCGCTGATTTTTAGGCTGAATCAGTTTTCTTAGAAAGAAGATAAAATCTAACAATACAACTAATAACAACCGTATAGTAATGGAAGCAATTAAAGGGAACCTACCACCACAAATCTACCTGTAAAGGTAGATTGGGTGGTAGCTGGATGTATGGGACGTGAGGATAGACCTTTTTAGAGCTAATCCTCACTTCCCCGCAATCTTTTTCAAATCTTTAATACCATAATATGTAAATTTTCTCAAGCGGCTACTGCGGTGTGGAGTAGCCAGACATGAGGCTACACAGTGCGGCTACTCCACGCCCCAGTAGCATCTCTTCTCCTCCTACCCTGACATCTTTGGCGCGCATCTCCTCCTAGCTGCGCGCCCTCGTCCGAGAAGCTGTCATTCTCCGCATGCACAGAACAGCCGGCCCACGGCTGCGCAGAACTCCGGCTTCTCGGGCAAGGGCGCACAGCTTCAAGGAGCGGCGCTCCAATGATGTCAGGTAGAAGAAGAAAAGAGGCTACTGGGGTGTGAAGAAGCCGAGACGTGTAGCCTCATGTCTGGCTACTCCACGCCCCAGTAGCCGCTTTAGAAAATTTACATATTAGGGTATTAAAGATTTGAAAAAGATAGCGGGGACGTGAGGATTAGCTCCTAAAAGGACTATCCTCACGTCCCATACATGCACCTACCACCCGATCTACCTTTATAGGTAGAATCGTGGTGGTAGGTTCCCTTTAAAAACGCATTGCAATAGCTGGAGAGTGATTTGCCTAATTAAACAGCTGCTTACACCTGTGTTTACAAAACGCAACCGTTAACGCATGTGTTAACATTGCGGTTAACGCATGCGGTTGTTAACGCATTGTTAACGCATGCATTAACATCGCGGTTAACGCATGCGTTTTGTAAACACAAGTGTTAAGAGGTGTTTAATTAGGCAAATCACTCTCCAGCTATTCCAATGCGTTTTTAAACGCATGCGTTAAAGGCGACGTGTGACCGCACCCTCAACTGCAACGTGTGAACGCACCCTGAACCCCTTACTCACTAATTAAATAACTGAGGCGGAGGCTGGATGTTGGGTGGATAAATGGTCACAGGACTGTGTGCACCCTTCTTCAGTAATCTGAGCACTACAAAGAGAATGGCACTGTCTGCTTTCTGTTTCAGCACTGAAGTCTGTCTTTATCTCTGAGTCTGTCTGGCAAAGTGAGGTCAGTAGAGGCTTTGCTCACCTGCGTGCCATGCAGTTATATAAATCAAGAGGTCATTTGGCACAAACATCAGGAAATTTTCCATAGTCTACTTTGCATTGTGACAGGTCGTGTGTGCACCTCTGACAGCTGACCACGCGTCTTGTACGTGGCAGGTAAATGGTAAATATTCTATAAAATACTATTTGTCTTCTATATGTAATGTTTATCTTCCGCAAACACGGACTGTAAATACACAAGGTGTGGGCCGATTATTCTCATAGCCCCGACCTCTGGTGGTGAGGCCAAGCCTTTCCCCATGACACAGTCACACTATCCCTAGCCTGGAATTATGGGAAATTTATAGCCGATCCCTAGCCTGGAGTTATGGGAAATTTATAGCTGCCATTCACAATAAGTAATCTATTAGCAAATCCAATTTGCGTAAGCAAAAGACCGTAAACTTAGACTGACACCTCGAAAATCCCCATAAATTATGGATTTGGGTACAAGGGTATTTAATTCAATAAAAACTTAAATCAATAAATACAAAACCAAAAATCTAAAACCCCTCCACACAGCTCCTCCTGCTCTATAACACGCTGGACTGTATGTAAAGTGTTGCAGGTTTGCTTTTAAAGGGAATCACTTGTCAAACATTGACACAGTTGATTTTAATCACAACCGAGGCCATAAATGTGGTTATTCTAATCTTACACATCCATCGTCTTTAGAGAGGCTCAATACCTTTTAGGTTATAGAGAAACAGCGCCACACTTTTACATGGGCCATGTCTGGTACTGCAGCTCATGCGCTCATCTGATTTGAATGGGGAGAATCCGCAATATCTTTCACAAATTGTGGACAGGTCCAACAAGGATGTGAACGTTGAATAGGCTTTGGGGTCACATCTCACTGCCATGTACAATACAAAGGTCAAGCTAAGCAAGACCTGTGGACAAGTGGTATATACCCAGCGGACTCCCACCAGGCAGGGTGACCGCCTGGATCAGGAAAAGCACGGTCCAGCCAGGCTCCAGACACCAAAGAATTCTTTATTTAGTGCATATTTAAAAGTATAACACTCCACTCAGATAGACGTAAAGCCTACGCGTTTCGGACGGTCATCCCGTCCTTAATTATGGCTACAAAATACAGACACAGTAACACTTTTAAAGCTCAATACAAACAAGGGCACCTCCCCTCTCCCAACATCCTAAGCGTTTCCGTTCACGCCCACCTAAAGTACGATATAACAATAAAACATCATATTTTGTAACATTAAATAACAACATTTACTAGCGGCAATAATTAGTATGATTCCTGTGAACATCCTATTATATCAGACCAATTTTAGAGAGTCCGGAAGAATGAATGGGGCGATCCAAATAGCACAGACGAGTCGAATTCAGTCACATGACTTAAGTCACGTGACGCGTCCAAGTCACGTGATCTTGTGATGTATCTCGTTGCAGGTTGCTTGGTAACCCGTCAGTGCATGCGTCTGATTGGAAGACCCAGTTAAAGGAAATATGTACAGGGTAATGGGAGCCATCACAGTAGGGGGATCCGGGGCGAGGAGGAGTCTCATCGGCACCGCAGCGGAGACCCCCGACGACAACCACAGGAGCAAAGATCCGGGCAACGGCGAGGATCCTCGCGGCGCGACCGAGAAAAACTCACCCTAACGTCACGGTAAGTACCATTAGATCTAGATCAAAAATAGAATAGAATAAACAATATTAGACTGACAACAAAATACAATATGTTAAAATCAACAATTGATTGACACTGTGAATAGTAAAAGACAAAATCTTTAAAAATGAACAAAGACAAAGGGCAACAAGAATACCAAATGGACTGCAATGGTATAACGCAGTATTATTCATGTATCAAATGACATAGAGTAAAATAGAGCGACAGGCATATTGGAATTAATAATGATACATTAGTTCTCTTTTCATATTGAGGCCTTGTGGGAAACGAGTTTCCAAAGAAAAAATCCAAAAAGCCTCCCTACTGGCCAAGCGGACTGCCATATTACCACCCCTAATATTCACATGGACTTTTTCTATGGCATAAGTGGTCAAGTGCCGAACATCTCCATTATGAATTGTAGCAAAATGCTGTGATGCACCTGATAGATTTCGACCTACAGGGTTAGTAATATCCCGTAAATGTTCCAAGAACCTAATCTTGAATTTACGAGATGTATGTCCAACATACATAAGGTTGCAAGCAGTGCAGTGTATAATATACACCACATTGTCCGTATTGCAGTTTATGAATTTTTTGATGGCAAATTGCTTCATGCCATCACTTGACAAGAAATTTTTCTTTTTGTTGACCACAAATTTGCAGGTTTGGCAGCGAGTAGCCCCACATTTAAAGAAACCCTGGGTAGAGAGCCACGTGGGTTTAGGCTGTGCAGAGAAGAGGGAAGGAGATAGTAAATTCCCTAAACTTTGGCCTCTTCTAGAGACTATGCGGCATCCATTCCCAAGGATATTTTCCAATATAGGGTCTGTTTTCAGTAGGGGGATGTGGTGATTCACAATATTAGAGATGGCTTTAAACTGGGGGCTGTACTGCAAAACTAATGTGGGAGTGTAACAAGGCTTAGAATGGTTGCTCGAATCTTTTGATTGTTGTGGATATATGAGGTTATGTCTGTTTTTATTAAGGGCCCTGTTGTAAGCTCTCTCTAGTGTCCAGTTTGGATAACCTCTACTTCTTAATCTATTACACACCTGAGATGCCTCCCCATGAAACGTAGAGATATTAGTACAATTTCGCCTCGCTCTTATTAATTCTCCTACAGGAATAGCCTGGATCGTATGAGGTGGGTGTTGAGATTTAGCATGTAAAATTGTATTGCCTGCTGTGGGCTTGCGGTAGGTTTTGGTGTTAATATTTGTACCAGTAGCACCATGGAGGGATAGATCAAGGAATGAAATATCATTTGGATGGGTGGCATACGTAAAATTAAGATTAAGCATGTTGTTGTTTAAGTGATCAATAAAAAGTGGTATGGCAGGTACATCGCCGCGCCAGACAATCAGAATATCGTCAATGTACCTGCCATACCACTCAATGCAATTCAGAAAAGGGTTGTCAGGGGAGTAGATGGTAAGTTCCTCCCACCATGACATGGTGAGATTGGCCAAGGATGGGGAAAATTTAGCCCCCATACTCACTCCCCTTATCTGTAAATAGAAAATGTTGTCAAACATAAAAAAATTATGTGTGATAAGGAAATGACAAGTCATAGTCACAAACTCTTTAAACTCTGGCGAATATTTAGTATATTTATCCAGGTGGAATTGGAGTGCCCTTAGTGCAATATCATGGGGGATAGAAGTATACAGTGATACTACATCACAACTCAGCCATTGGAAATTGCTTTCCCAACAAATCTTATCCAGGGACTGTAGAACATCACGTGAATCTTGAAGGAAACCCGGGGCTCGTCTTACTAGAGGCTGTAATATCCAATCTAGCCAGCTGCACAGGTTCTCGCTCATGGACCCGATGCCCGAAACAATCTGACGCATCGGGGGTGGTATAACCCCTTTGTGAGTTTTCGGGAGACCATGAATTATAGGTATCACCGGGTCCTCAACGAAGATCTGCTCAGTCTGGCCCTGCGTGAGGGCACCCAGGCTTAATCCCTCTTCCAGTAACTTTTTTAGTTCGCTATTAAAACATTTGGTAGGGTTCTCATTTAGTTTTCTTTATGTGTTAGAATCATTAAGGAGCGCTAAAATTTGTTCCCTATACATTAGTTTGTCCATTAATACAACTGAACCCCCTTTGTCGGACATTTTTATTGTGACATCCTGCCAATCAGTGATGTCCTTCAGGGCTTGTTTCAGAGGGGGAGGGAGGTTACTGGTCTTGCGCTCATGAGGAGGCACAGAGTTTTTTAATATTTTAAGGTCACGCTCCATCCTCTCCTGGAACAAATCCATGCAGTCTGCACGGGAGTTAACAGGATAGAACCTTGGATTCTTTACCCTAAAATTTCAAATAGATTTATCACAATTGTAAACGACATCATTATCACTGAGACATCAAATTTTGTAATGTAAGTTGGTCCCTAAAATCAAAGGGCAGGCTTAATCCCTCTTCCAGTAACTTTTTTAGTTCGCTATTAAAACAGCTTTTCCTGTTTTCGCCATTGATGTACCCCAGCAGAAGGGTGGCCCGTGCCGGACTCAACGCTTATTGGGGAGGTGAGCTGGCAACCTTTTCCTTTACATATTGACCGCCTGGATCACACAATTCTCTCTTGTTATTCCAGCAGCTGTGACTTATGTATAACACTTCTGAAAATAAAACCGAAAAACATATCACAAAGTCTCATCAAAGTGGAAGGAGGGCGGGAAGCTTGAGGTGAAGATCAAAGAGAGTCAAACCTGGACGCAACCCCCTTTTATAAGGTACAATGGAGAGGGAGGGGACAGACCCTATTGAGTCATGGGCCTTCTTCTTCTCTAAAGTGCATTTAACCCCGTGAATCCCTGCAGACACCTATAGTCTATGTGCACCCTTCTCCCTCACATGGGGAGAGGGACAAGAGGGAAGGAGGATAGAAACAAAGTAGGGAAGCAGAGGAAACCATAGCGCAGAAGAGGAGCCCCTAAATCACATCCACAGTCCCCAAACTTTCTCGAGGGCATCTGGTGTCACAGCAGAACGATTCTTCCATTTGGAATATGTGAGACATCTCCTGAGCCCATTCTGATAAACAGACAACGGAAGGCCAGTAGTATGCGCCAAAGGAATTCTGTTATTATGACTCTTTATGCATCGATTTCGGCAATATAGGGGGTCATTTACTAAGGGCCCGATTCACGTTTTCCCGACGTGTTACCCGAATATTTCCAATTTGCGCCGATTGGACCTGAATTGCCCCAGGATTTTGGCGCACGCGATCGGATTGTGGCGCATCGGCGCTGGCATGCACGCGGCGGAAATCGGGGGGCGTAGCCGAACGAAAACCCGACGGATTCGGAAAAACCGCCGCATTTAATAACCGAAAATGTGTCGTTTGGGAAGCGCTTACCTTCACTTGGTCCAGCTCGGTGTATTCCGGCGCGTTGAGATGATTTTCAGCGCAGCAGCGCCACCTGGTGGACGGCGGAGGAACTACCTTCATAAATCCCGTCCGGACCCGAATCCTGTTCAGAGAACGCGCCGCTGGATCGCGAATGGACGGGTAAGTAAATCTGCCCCATAGAGTTATAAAAACTATGCTAATCAGTCTGGGGCAGTCCGGCTATGTCACCAGAGCACCTCAAATTGGTCTCTCCCCCCCCCCGGCACCTGCACTATATGGAGGACCAGGACTTGTATCGTAATGAGGCAGTGAATAAATCATAAGACAAGATGCTCTGAGACACTCCAGTGATGTATCCGGTGACGTATCCGGTGACGTGCCCCGGAGCAATTGCTGGTGGTAGCTGGCTCGCACCCCCCTCCCAGTCCGGTGTCCTCCCCTATTAGCTGTCCTGGAGCTAATCCAATCCTATTCCTTGTAAATCAACCTATAACCTGAGGTTTGCTATTGCATTCGTGTCTCACGTATTAGCACTGGCCAGTGGATACAACAATCCTTATCTAATTGACAATAAAGCTCCAGATGGCAGAGCAATTTCAAAAAACTGTATACAAACAGTGACTACAAGAAACTTTATGATACATTTTATCAAATAAAATGGCTTGGCTTTTTATGCCCCTTCCCTACCTGACTTCCTTTCTGAAATATCAGCCAAATTCCTTCTTTCTAGCAAGATGGACAAAAGCCCACTGAGGTGTCAGATCAGATAGAAGTCTATGGAGAAGATAGGTGGAGCAGCAAATAACAGCAGAAGCCCACTGAGGTGTCAGATCACATAGAAGTCTATGGAGAAGATAGGAGGAGCAGCAAATAACAGCAGAAGCCCACTGGGGTGTCAGATCACATAGAAGTCTATGGAGAAGATAGGAGGAGCAGTGAATAACAGCAGAAGCCCACTGAGGTGTCAGATCACATAGAAGTCTATGGCGTTAAAGAGTTAAAAAAATTAAAATGATGTTCCTGGTGATAGTCCATGATCATGTCAAAGAACAGGAATGGATAATGAGAGTTGTCTTTACATGGTTACCCCGAAATTCCGCAGGTTGTGAAATGTGCCTGCAGAGGTTCTGTTACAGTGGACTCGCTGTCAGTTAGTGAAGGCTAACAAGGACATAACAGGAAGTCCCTGGAGAAACTTGTATTTCCTGTTTTAAAGCAATGTGACAAGCTGCAGTTATACGCCGCGTGCTTGTGAGACCTTCAGATAAACATGACAGCCCAATAATGGTGTGTAAATACTCCCAGACAAGCGGGAAACCATATAATAGGACTGTTATATAGCAGCGCTGCAGGGTTAACAGATCCGACTCAGGGAAAATGTGATATTCCCAGGGATCACTGACCCTGGTGATAACCGTGTAGACTGAAGATACAAAGATCGACACAAAGGGACAATCCGCTGACCCGGACCAATAAAAATACAGTACATGTGCGGAGACATGATATGCCAGTTCAATAGGGTGTGCCAATGGCACCGCCACAGCTGCCCACAAAAAAAATCAAACCACAAACCAACAGGCGGTTATGCAAATGACCTCTCCTTAAAATGTACCTACCCTTTAAACGAGTCCCATGTATATACATGAGGTGTAAATATAGATCTGGCCATGATATGACTTGTATTCTATATGTTCATTGCAGTCTTCCCTTCGCGGCTATAGCTGCATATACATTCAACTGGGCTGTGTTAGATGGAGATATCTTGCTATGACTCACTGCACTTCTCTATCTGCTCCTCTCCATAGACTCCTGGTAATCTGACACCTCAGTGGCTTTTGCGTTATTGCTGCTCCTTCTACTTCTCCATGGACTTCTATGTGATTGACAAGCACAATGGCTTCTGCTGTTATTCACATTCATAATCTTCTCCATGGACTTCTATGTGATCTGAACCTCAGTGGGCTTCTCCTGTTATTCAGCTCCTCCTATCTCTCCATAGACTTCTATGTAATCTGACACCCAGTGGGCTTCTGCTGTTATTTGCTGCTCACCTATCTTCTCCATAAGACTTCTATGGAATCTGACACCTCAGTGGGGCTTCTGTGTATTTGCTGCTCCACCTATCTTCTCCATAGAGCTTCTATGTGATCTGACACCCAGTGGGCTTCGCTGTTATTCACTGCTCCTCCTGTCTTCTCCATAGACTTCTATGTGATCTGACACCCCAGTGGGCTCTGCTGTTATTGCTGCTCACCTATTCTT
The DNA here is from genome assembly GCA_019512145.1 of Engystomops pustulosus. Taxonomy (NCBI): domain Eukaryota; kingdom Metazoa; phylum Chordata; class Amphibia; order Anura; family Leptodactylidae; genus Engystomops; species Engystomops pustulosus. The sequence goes on along the minus strand of CM033648.1, from coordinate 1,633,773 downwards.
CTCCATAGACTTCTAGTTTCTGACACCCAGTGGGCTTCTGCTGTTATTTGCTGCTCCCCATCTTATCCATAGACTTCGATGTGATCGACACCATCAGTGGGCTTCTGCTGTTATTTGCTGTCCTCCTAATCTTCTCCATAGACTCTATGTGATCTGACACTCAGTGGGCTTCTGCTGTATACTGCTCCTCCTATCTCTCCATAGACTTCTATGTGATCTGACACCCCAGTGGGTTCGCTGTTATTTGCTTGCTTCCACCTATCTTCTCCCTAGACTTCTATGGATTGATCGGGGGGTGTGGGGGTGGGCTATATCTTCTTGTTCGGGCTGGGGTCACCTCAGTGGGCTTCTGCTGTTATTTGCTGCTCCTCCTATCTTCTCCATAGACTTCTTGTGATCTGACAACCTCAGTGGGCTTCTGCTGTTTTCAGCTCTGCCTCATATCTCTCCATAGAATCTATGTGATCTGACAACCTCAGTGGGCTTCTGCTGTTATTTGCTGCCTCCTATCTTCTCCATAGACTTATTGTGATCTGACACCTCAGTGGGCTTCTGCTGTTATTGCTGCTCCACCTATCTTCTCCATAGACTTATAGTGATCTGACACCCCAGTGGCTTCTGCTGATTTGCTGCTCACCTATCTTATCCATAGGACTTCTATGTGATCTGACCCTCAGTGGCTTCTGCTGTTATTGCTCGCTCCTCCTATCTTCTCCCGGTGTCCGGTGTCCGGTGTCCTGTGTCCTCTCCTATTAGCTGTCCTGGGGCTAATGCAATCCTATTCCGTGTGAATCAACCTATAACGTCAAGTACGCTATTGCATTCGTGTCTCACGTATTAGCGCTGGCCAGTAGATACAACAATCCTTATCTGATTGGCAATAAAGCTCCAGATGGCAGACCAGGGCTAGGCCGGATTATTAAATGGTTAGCAATTTAAAAAAAAACTGTATACAAACAGTGACTACAAGAAACTTTATGATACATTTTATCAAATAAAATGGTAACATTATTCTATCTAGTGGGGCATCATCAACAAGTTAAGGGATTATTAGCAGGTGTGCAAAAACCGCTATCCTGGGTACAGTAGGATGTATACTAATGTGACAAAAATTACAAAAATTGCAGTGTGCACCACTTGCTCTTATCCCAATCAAGACTGTTTCCTCAATTTTATATCTATTTAGTAGAATAAAAAAAAACAAAAACACACTGTTATACCGAAGCACTACAATATAGCATGTAAACATCTAATTAGTAGCAGATACACATATATGAGTGGTGCACACTGCAATTTTTGTAGTTTTTATCAAATAAAATGGCTTGGCTTTTTATGCTCCTTCCCTTCCTGAGTTCCTGTCTGAAATATCAGCCAAATTCCTTTTTTCTAGCAAGATGGACATAAGCCCACTGAGGTGTCAGATTAGATAGAAGTCTATGGAGAAGATAGGAGGAGCAGCAAATAACAGCAGAAGCCCACTGAGGTGTCAGATCACATAGTAGTCTATGGAGAAGATAGAAGGAGCAGTGAATAACAGCAGAAGCCCACTGGGGTGTCAGATTACATAGAAGTCTATGGAGAAGATAGGAGGAGCAGCAAATAACAGCAGAAGCCCACTGAGGTATCAGATTACATAGAAGTCTATGGAGAGGATAGAAGGAGCAGCAAATAACAGCAGAAGCCCACTGGGGTGTCAGATCACATAGAAGTCTATGGAGAAGATAGGATGATCAGTGAGTAACAGCAAAAGCCCACTGGGGTGTCAGATCACAGAGAAGTCTATGGAGAGGAGCTTTTGCTGGAGAAGATAGAAGGAGCAGCTAATAACAGCAGAAGCCCACTGGGGTGTCAGATCACATAGAAGTCTATGGAGAAGACAGGAGGAGCAGTGAATAACAGCAGAAGCCCACTGGGGTGTCAGATCACATAGAAGTCTATGGAGAAGATAGGAGGAGCAGTGAATAACAGCAGAAGCCCACTGAGGTGTCAGATTACACAGGAGTCTATGGAGAGGAGCAGGGAAGCAGTGAGTCATAGCAGCTAGATCTCCATCTAACAGCCCACAGTTGAATGTATATGACAGCTATAGCCTGCAGAAGGGAAGACTGCTATAAAATATAGAATACAAGCCATATCATGGCCAGATATATTGTTACACCTCATGTATATACACCGGACTCGTTTAAAGGTGAGGTACACTTTAAGGAGAGGTCGTTTTGCAATAACCGCCTGTGGTTTGTGGTTTGATTTTTTTGTGGGCAGCTTGGGGCGGTGCCATTGGCACACCCTATTGAACTGGCATATCATGTCTCCGCACATGTACTGGTATTTTACATGGTCCGGGCCAGCGGATTGTCCCTTTGTGTCGATCTTTGTATCTTTCAGTCTTCATGGTTATCACCAGGGTCAGTGATCCCTGGGAATATCACATTTTCCGCTGAGTCAGGATCTGTTAACCCCTGCAGCGCTGCTATATATCAGTACTAGTATATGGGTTTCCGCTTGTCTGGGAGTATTTACACACCATTATTGGGCTGTCATGTATGATCTGAAGGTCTCACAAGCACGCGGCGTATAACTGCAGCTTGTCACATTGCTTTAAAACAGGAAATACAAGTTTCTCCAGGGACTTCCTGGTATGTCCTTGTTAGCCTTCAACTAACTGACAGCAAGTCCACTGTAACAGAACTTCTGCAGTGGCACATTTCACAACCTGCGCAGGAATTCATGGGGTAACCAGGTAAAGACAACTCTCATTATCCATTCTCTGTTCTTTGACATGATCATGGACTATCACCAGGACATCATTTTATTTTTTTTTAACTCTTTAACACCTCTGTGTACAGAAGTCCTTTATAAAGACCTCCCTAGGTTATGCCTCCCATAGACAATACATGGCGAATATTGGATCTGAATCCTGATCTCTAGGAGACTGTCTCCGGGCTGCACCCCAGGGAATACAATTTGGCCGCTCATCAGTTTTCTTGTAGCTAAAAATATACACAGACTAAGGATTATGACAGGTCCGCTGGGGGATATTTACTATGTATGATGTGCCAGAATTCAGGCTCAAAGCGACTTGTCATTCATCACGTGTTCAGATAAATTTTTTTGCATTCTTTTTTTTGTCTTGCCTAATTTTACGTTACTGTAAATTTAGGACACTGTTGATAAGTGTGACCCGTGTTTGTTGATATTGTGATCTAATACCCTGTCAGCCATATCATGTACTTAAAAGTGTTTGACTGACCCCCATCAGGAGTAACAAGGAAAGTTTTTGTCTGATCTTTTGATATATTTGTGGCAGACACTTATCTCCTTACTGAAACAACAGGCACACTGACTGTATCACATGGACCTCAAGGGAGTCCAACTTCTCTAAAATCACCAGTGATGTGAAATTTGGAGAAGATTTGTTTTTGGTCCATATGCAAATGAGCTTTTTTGGTGCATTAGTACTTACTTTTTCACTACATAGCGGACCCCCTTAACACAAAGACATCTTCATAGAAAGTATGGGGGTTATTTATCATACGCCGGGGCTCGTGCACAGCCAGATACATCAAGAGGTTGAGGCTGCGCAGTGGCGACTTTTTACGTTCACTGCCGCGCCGCCTTCACGCCCTTCCACGTCCCCCTGGCGAGGAGGTGGTGGAAAGGGGTTAATACGCAATATGCCAGCATCTGCGATTATTTAACGGCCCCTACGCTATTTTTGTGACATAGAAGTCCTGATAGATAAGTCCCAATGGGGCAGATTTACTTACCCAGTCTATTCGCGATCCAGCGGCGCGTTCTCTGTGGAGGATTCGGGTCTTCCGTCGATTCACTAAGGCAGTGCACCCGATGTCCACCAGGTGTCGCTGCTGCGTTGAATTCGGTCAGAGTTCACTGTCCTACGCTGGGTGCAGGTAAGCGCGTGTCAAGCGACACTTTTTTTTCTTAAATACGGCGTTTTTTCCGAATCCGTTGGGTTTTCTTACGGCCACGCCCCCTGATTTCCGTTCCGTGCACGCCGGCGCCAATGCCACAATCCGATCACATGCGGGGCAATTCAGGGAAAATTGGTGCAAAATGGTAAGATACGGGTAACCCGACGGAAAAACGCGATTCTGGCCCTTAGTTAATGACCCCCAATGTGTGTAAAGAAGAACATTTCACGCAACTGCATGGCCCGCCCCTGGTGCACTGAAAAGCTCATTTGCATTAAGTTGAAAACTGAATTTTCTCTAAATCGAGAGATCGTTATATGTTATCATTATATGTTCTAGTCAATGATATTTTACTTGAGGGGTGATTTGGTAGCTGGTAGACCTCCTCTAAATGAAAGTTTTGGGGTTTCTGTTACACACATTTATATGATTATACATACAATGGCTGCAGTCACAGGAGAGGATCTAACTATTGACTTGCCCTAAATTGGCCATATTATACATTATTGTAAAGTCTTCAAATCTGCCACTTTTTTAGGGTTATCAACTTCCCCCATTGTCAGAAATGCATAAAAACACAGAGAAATGCTCATATATATCCTGCATACACAGAAACTCAAGATAAAGACACGTAAAATCTCCATATTATGGTGGAAGCAGGTGACGGGTCACGTAGTGACGGGTAAAAAGTCGTGGCCTCACCCCTACTGCTCAGATTTTTTGCACACACAATAAACAAATGAAAGTTTCTCCATAAAGTTTCATTGTGATTTTTGCTGTGATTTGTGCATATTTCGGGGGTGTCTCTGAGAGATAAGGGGATAAGTTTGCCATGTAGCACGGGTGCTGGTCAATATGATGATGGGGGGCGCCCACAGGCCACTATTATGTCTCTTGTTATAACGAATTCTAGTTCTAGTTTCTATTTTGTTTTATGCTACTTTTAGCTCAGTTAATTAACTTGTGACATCGCAAATAATCTCCAACTTTCTTGGCAGATCCTGTAAAAGATCTTTATCTGGGGCTTAAATCGCCCTGCAGTTGTAAGATGACTTTCGAATTAACCCCTTTTAGACCGGTAGCGGAATGACAGCAGAAACCAAGTCTCTTAGAAAATGCAGAATCACACTGTTTATTAACACGCAGCCACATAAAAAAACACAGAAAATCATCAGCATAGGGGCATGAATAGGTGATAGAATACTGCAATGCTATAGGCCATATTGAATATACCAGAACCTCCCCTTTTAAGACATTCTTCCAAAATATTGATGAACTATGTACCGTTTCTTCCGGAGGCCTTGTTCTCATATAAACAGAATATTTATACTAATTGTCCTTGTGTATAGGCAGCTTTGTATAAGTCACATCATGGCCTTCAAGCAGAGAAGCTGCAGAAAAGATAAGGTAGCAATAACGAGGACACAGTAATTGCTAAACTTGCAATGCAAGTTCTGCACGTCAAAAGCACGGGCAGAAAACGCGTATAAAAAACGCAAGTGTGAAAGGGGCGTCAGACGTTCATATTCCCGGAATACCCCTTTAAGGAATAAAATCTATAAAATTTTTAATAATAACAAGAACGGATAGGGGGCTAGAGTCAGGAAAAGGGAGGGTAAGGATGTGGGTGGGGGGAGGTTATCCAGATGATCTATATTACCTATCAGTACAATTTTTATTGGTGTATTTTAATTAGTCTGGGAGAGAAAGAAATGCTCTTGTCTTCTGGAAAGCTATCCACGGGGACCAGGTTTCTAAGTATTTTTCGTGAATTGTTTTGCATTCCGTCGTGAGCTCTTCCATTTTTTGTAAGTGGAGTATTTCTTGGAACCACTCCGTGATTGATGGAGCTCTGGGGAGTTTCCAAAGTCTTGGGATCACCGATCGTGCTGCTGTAAGCATAAAGGAGAGCAGCTTATGTTTGTTGTGGTCTAGTTGCTCTGGGAAGATGGAGAGAAGTAGTGTGGAGGGATCGTTGGGGATCGTGTGGTTCAAGATTTTTGAGATTGTGTCACAGACCTGAATCCGGAAAGGTTGGATGACTTTACACTGCCACCAAATATGGGACATTGTACCTTCAGTGAGCTTACATCTCCAGCACTCGCTGGGACTGGAGGGATAGATTTTATGGACCTTGGACGGGACCCAGTGCCATCTAGAGAGGATTTTAAAATTGGTTTCCTGAGCTTTGACAGAAGGTGATTTGTGAGTGCGATATAGAGCTTTGGACCAATCTTCTTGGGAGAGTGAGATGTTAAACTCCTTTTCCCATGAGTTGATCTAGTGGGTAGGGGAAGTTGACCATTTGTCCAGCAGAAGATTATAGATTGTTGAGATGGTGTGGGTGATTGGTGAGGATGAAATGCAGAGTTCTTCAAATGCAGTTAGGTTTCTTTGCAAGTTGAGTTTGTTCTTGTGTTTTATGTAGAAATTTGTGAGCTGCATGTGTTCCCATTTGCTTTTTGATGAGAGGTTAGTGTTTTGATCTATTGAAGGTAGGGATCCTAAGTTGAGCAAGTCTCTAAATCTTAGTGGCTTTTGGTGTGGTCTGAGTGGTTGAAGAAAGTCTGCTGCAAAGCCTGGTGGGAAATCCGGGTTATCTGAGATTGGAGTGAGAGGGCCATGGGTTTCTGTTTGGTTATGTCTGGAGGTTTTTGTATTGTCTTCAATGTGTGGGCAGCTATCAGGGGGAGATTGTTTAATTGGTGGGGAAGTGAAAGTGAGCTGGATGACCAAGGTAAGCCTGACAGTGGGAAAGGTGAGAGGTCATTTTCGATTCTAACCCATAGTTTGGTGTCTTGATGAAACCAGTCTAGGATTCTGGAGAGATTTGATGCATAAAAGTCGCCTTTGAAGTCTGGGAGACCTAGACCACCTTGTGTTTACCTGCGTACCAGGAGGGCTCTGGCGAGTCTGGGTGGAGAAGAGGACCAGATGAAGCGATTGATCATGGTTGAGATTTTGTTGAAGAATATTTTAGGGGGAGAGATGGGGATTGTTTGAAAGAGATAAAGAAGCTTTGGTAGGATCGTCATTTTTACACAATTAATTCTTCCAATCCAAGAAATCTTTTTATTTCCCCATTTTGTGAGATCATTTTGAGTTGTGGTGAGAAAGTGCTTATAGTTGTGGGTATATATGGAGTCAGAGTTTGGGGTAATTTGTACTCCCAAGTACGTGAAGGCGTCGCTTTTCCATGTGAATGGGGAGGAGTTTTTAAGAGTTAGGCCGATTCCCATTGCGGTGCATTTGGACAAGTTTATTTTATGGTTACTAAAGTAACCGAATGTTTGTAAAACTTCCATTAGGTATGGGAGTGACTTATCCGGACTGGACAGATATATTAAAACATCGTCTGCGGATGCTGAGCATGTGTATGTGTTTTTGCTTATTCGGATTCCTTTAATCTCTGGGTGTTTCCTGATGGCATTTAGAAGATGTTCAATGACCAATGCATAGAGGAGAGGGGAGAGGGGACATCCTTGTCTGGTTCCATTATTTATTGTGAACGGGGAGGAGTAGGAGCCATTGGCCCTGATCTGCGCTTTGGGGTAGTTGTATAGGGCCTTCATTTTGGATAGCATATTGTGCCCAATACCTATTTGGGATAGAGTTGATTCTAGGAATCCCCAGTCCACCCGGTCAAATGCTTTTTCTGCATCCAGGGCGAGGGCAAGGAATGAGGAGGCTTTCTTATTGGTGTGGTGGATAAGAGAGAAAGTGTTTAGGGTATTGTCTCTTGCTTCTCGTGAGGTTATAAAACCAACCTGATCCGGGTGGACTAGGGAACCCAGGAGCGGAGAAAGGCGTCTGGCCAAAAGTTTAGCAAATATTTTAGCATCCGAATTAATTAAGGATATGGGTCTATAACTCTGGCAGAGCTGTGGATCCTTCCCTTCTTTGGGGATGACTGTGATGAAGGCATGAAGGAATGCCGGGGGGAAATGTGCAACATCTCCCACCGGGGCCTAGCCTTTTCTCGGGGCCTGGAGTCAGCCGGGGCCAGTTGTTTTGCTTTCCGCCAAAAGCTCTTCCATTTTTTGTATGTGGAATATTTCTTGGAACCACTCCGTGATTGATGGTGCTCTGGTGAGTTTCCAAAGTCTTGGAATCACCGATCGTGCTGCTGTAAGCAGGAAGGAAAGCAATTTATGTTTATTGTGGTCTAGTTGCTCTGGAAAGATGGAGAGAAGTAGTGTGGGGGATCGTGTGGTTCAAGATCTTTGAGATTGTGTCGCAGACTTGAGTCCAGAAAGGTTGTATAATTTTGCATTGCCACCAAATATGGGACATGGTACCTTCAGTGAGCTTACATCTCCAGCATTCGTTGGGACTGGAGGGATAGATTTTATGGAGCTTGGACGGGACCCAGTACCACCTAGAAAGGATTTTAAAATTGGTTTCCAGAGCTTTGACAGAAGGTGATTTGTGCGTGCGAAATAGTGCTTTGGACCAGTCTTCTTGGGAGAGTGAGATGTTAAGCTCCTTTTCCCATGAGTTGATGTAGTGGATAGGGGAAGTTGACCATTTGTCCAGCAGTAGATTATAGATTGTTGAGATGGTGTGGGTGATTGGTGAGGATGAGATGCAGAGTTCTTCAAATGCAGTTAGGTTTCTTTGCAGGTTGAGTTTGTTCTTGTGTTTTATGTAGAAATTTGTGAGCTGCATGTATTCCCATTTGGTTTTTGATGAGAGGTTAGTGTTTTGATCTATTGAAGGTAGGGATCCTAAGTTGAGCATGTCTCTAAATCTTAGTGGCTTTTGGTGTGGTCTGAGTGGTTGAAGAAAGTCTGCTGCAAAGCCTGGTGGGAAATCCGGGTTATCTGAGATTGGAGTGAGAGGGCCGTGGGGTTCAGTTAATTTGGTTGTGTCTGGGGGTTTTTGTATTGTCTTCAATGTGTGGGCAGCTATCAGGGGGAGATTGTTTAATTGGTGGGGAAGTGAAAGTGAGCTGGATGACCAAGGTAAGCCTGACAGGGGGAAAGGTGAGATATCATTTTCGATTCTAACCCATAGTTTGGTGTCTTGGTGAAACCAGTCTAGGATTCTGGAGAGATTTGACGCATAAAAGTAGCCTTTGAAGTCTGGGAGACCCAAACCGCCTTGTGTTTTCCTGCGTACCAGTAGGGCTCTGGCTAATCTGGGTGGAGAAGAGGACCAAATGAAGCGATTGATCATAGTTGAGATTTTGTTGAAGAAAATTTTTGGTAGGGAAATGGGGATTGTTTGAAAGAGGTAAAGAAGCTTTGGTAGGATCGTCATTTTTACACAATTAATTCTTCCAATCCAAGAAATCTTTTTATTTCCCCATTTTGTGAGATCATTTTGAGTCGTGGTGAGAAAGTGTTTATAGTTGTGTGTATATATAGAGTCAGAGTTTGGGGTAATTTGGACTCCCAAATATGTGAAGGCGTCGTTTTTCCATGTGAATGGGTAGGACTTTTTAAGAGCTTTTGTTAAAGTGTCTGGAAGACCAATTCCCATTGCCGTGCATTTGGACAAATTTATTTTATGGTTACAAAAGTAACCGAAAGTTTGTAAAACTTCCATTAGGTATGGGAGTGACTTGCCCGGATTGGACAGATATATTAAAACATCGTCTGCGAATGCTGAGCACGTGTACATATTTTTGTTTATTTGGATTCCTTTAATCTCAGGATGTTTCTTAATGGCGTTTAGGAGATGTTCAATGATTAATGTGTAGAGGAGAGGGGAGAGGGGACATCCCTGTCTGGTGCCGTTACTTATTGTAAACGGGGTAGAGTAGGTGCCATTGGCCCTGATCTGCGCTTTAGGGAGGTTGTACAGGGCTTTAATTCTGGATAGCATATTGTTCCCAATACCTATTTGGGATAAGGTTTGCTCCAGGAATCCCCAGTCCACCTGGTCGAATGCTTTTTCTGCATCCAGGGCAAGGGCAAGAAATGGTGAGGCTGTCTTATTGGAGTGGTGGATCAGAGAGAAGGTCTTTAGGGTATTGTCTCTTGCTTCTCGTGAGGGTATAAAACCAACCTGATCCGGATGGACTAGGGAACCCAGGAGCGGAGAAGCCAAAAGTTTAGCAAATATTTTAGCATCCGAATTAATTAAGGATATGGGTCTATAACTCTATGGATCCTTCCCTTCTTTGGGGATGACTGTTATGAAGGCGTGAAGAAATGCCGGGGGGAAATGTACCTTATCAGAGACTGCATTGAAGGTGTGTAGAAGAGGGGCTGTTAGTTCTTCTATTAAGGTCTTATAGAATATGGCTGTAAAGCTGTCCAGTCCTGGACTTTTACCGTTTGGCAAGGATTGAATTACCTGTTGAATTTCCTCTGAAGTGAAGGGGGCTTCTAGTTGGGTTATTTTCTCTGGTGGGATGATGGGCAAGGAGGTCTCTTGGATATATTGTGACAGTGTTATTGAAGGGGAGGGAGGGGGGAAATTTGCAGCCGGAGGAGGAAGATTGTACAGATTTGCATAGAAATCTCTAAAAGCTTTAACTATTTCCTCTGTTTTATGAACCGTAGTTCCTGAACCCATTTTGATAGATGGAATGTAAGATGCTGCTTTCCTGTCTCTTAATGCCCTGGCCAGATGTTTACCTGGTCTGTTGCTCCATTTGTAAAAGTGTCTGGAACATATTTGGTGGAGTCTTTTTTGTTTATTGTCTAGGATTGAATTTAGTTCATGTCTGACCTGGGTAAGTTCTCTCAGGGTTTTTAGTTGGAGCGTTTGCTTGTGTTTGTTTTCTAGGGCATGTAGTGAAGCTGTAAGATTTAGTAATTTGTTTTCTGTCATACATTTTAGTCTGGCTCCGTGCTTCATTAATATTCCCCTAAGGCAGTGGTGGCGAACCTATGGCACGGGTGCCAGAGACGGCACTCAGAGCCCTTTCTGTGGGCACCCGGGATGTCAACCCCAGCGCACCAGACAGGACTCAAGGAATCTTCTGCAGTTCCAAGCAACTTAAAGGATGCTGCTTTCAGTCATATATTAAAGTGATACATACTTCGCTACCTGGGAATGTAGGAAGAGGGTGAATGAGTAGATGGGGCCGAATCATAAAGAAGGATCTTCTGCTGGCTCCACGATTCTCTGTGTACAGAGGGACACTGGAAAGAAGCTAAAATTATGCAAATTTCCCATCTTGTCCTCAGGAGGCCAATATGATCGAACGTTGTTGAAGATCAGGGAGCAATAAGTTACTGCTTTAATTTTTGCTCGGCACCTCACAATAAATAAGGGGGGTTTTGGGTTGCAGTTTGGGCACTCAGTCGCTAAAAGGTTCGCCATCACTGCCCTAAGGGAACCTTTTAGCGTTTCCCATAAGGTAGTGGGGTTTGTGGGATCCCTGCTATGATCGTTTTTAAAGATTGAGACTTGTTGTTTAAGTTCGCTTAGGCAAATTGGATCTTTCAAGAGAGATTCGTTTAACCTCCAGTTGTATGCTGGGCGTTTAGGGGGAGATAGGGTTAAAGTGCAAAAGACTGGGGCATGGTCTGATAGGTATGATAGGCCTATTTTTGTGTTTTGTAGTGTGGAAAGAAGTTTGTGATGGACAAATATATAGTCTATTCGACTGTAGTTATTGTGGACAGATGAATAAAAAGTATAATCCCTGTCGTCAGGGTTTTGGAGTCTCCAAGAGTCACATAGTTGCATGTTGCGAAGGGATTTTCTGATTCTGTTGATTTTGTTGAATGATACGGAAGATTTCCCTGATGAGGTGTCTATTGTTGGATTAAGGGCTATGTTGAGGTCTCCAGTAAGAACGAGGGAGCCTCTAGAGAAAGAGCACAGGTCATCTAGTGTTTGTGTGAGGAAGGTGGTTTGATTTATATTCGGAGCGTAAATGTTGGCAATTGTATAAATTGTACCTTGTATGTCGCATTTTAAGAAAATATACCTTGCGTAATTGTCTTTCTTAGTTTCTAGTATTTGACATTGTAAGTTTTTATGAATGAAGATTGAGTTAAAATGACATTTTATAGATATTGTGGCCCTGCTGCTGGTATTCCTAGTGATCAACTGGAAAGGAGAATAGCAACTAGTGTTCAACTTCCCTGCAGCGCAGTCCCTACACTAATGGGGTATTAGTGTAGGGACTGCGTATGAGAGAATTAAAACGTCGCTTTTATTTCCACTCTTAACCCCTTAACTACCTGGCCCTTTTTTGTTTTTTCATTTCCATTTTTCACTATATGCAATGTGCAGCAAAGACCTCCTGGCTATGGAGAGGGCTCAGCCCGTGAGCCCCCTCCATGCACCCGCACCTGACCCATGACTTGCCACCTCCGCCGATGTCATCGCCAGCCGTGATGCGACTTCCGGTCCACATACGAAGGCTCATCCTCGATCCGGATAGTCATTGGTGCGCTGAACAGCATCATGTACAGTGTAGGCGAAACTCGTCAGAGTATACACACTTAAGCCTCACCATTGCCGTATCATTATGCTGCCAGTCATGCTGATGGTTTTACTCCCTGATGAACAAATATAAGGATGGTAAAACAGGGCAAGCGGGTTAAGACATATATGGGGATTTGGGTCAGAATGAGGTGTAAATAGGGATCGGAGTGTGTTGATCTAGAAGTACAGAGACACTCCCTAAGTAAAGGCGTGAGAGGTGGAATGTTTGATTGATTCACCTACTCTGGAGGTGCCAGTACTAAGGCTGAACATACTGCTATACATAAGGAATCCAAGAGGGGGGGGGGAGGAGGGGGGGAGGGGGGCTGTATCTAATGAATCCATAGGTGTGAGGGGGGCTTTATTATAAATAACCATGAGGGGCTGTTTGGGATGATAAACTAGGGAATATTTTAGGGAACAGAGAGTGTCTAGTTTCTGAATTTCTAGTGCCGCCACGTCAGTTCACTGCAAAGGGGCCCACTGAGGCTCTGCCCCCCAGGGGCCTCCTGAAATCTGAAGCCGACCCTTTCCTACCCCCTTACACAAATATTGTGTACAAATTATAGATCTCTAGCCTTTTCAGGTTCCCTAAAGAGGTCCCACTGCTTGTAGTCTCAGTGATCAATTGTGATTTGTGAGAGGCCCTGTCAGAAGGAGTGTCATTTTCCTGCAGTGCCCCTACAGGCACAAAAAGGTATTACAAAGTAGTAGTAGTAGAAACATTCGATGCAATAATACTGGGATATCATAAATGCATATGCACAAAAAACATAGGGGCAGATTTACTTACCCGGTCCAGTCGCGATCCAGCGGCGCGTTCTCCAATGAGGATTCGGGTTCTGCCGGGATCCACTAAGGTCTGTGCGCCTGATATCTACCAGGTGTCACTGCTGCGCCGAGGTCCGCTGGAGTTCTCCTTCTTCGTCCTGGGGCATGTGAGTGCTGATCTTGTGACACAAATTCTTTTTCAAATCCTGTGGTTTGTCCGAATCAGTCGGGTTGTCCGACGGTCACGCCTCCCGATTTCTGTCGCGTGAAAGCCGGCGCCGATTCGAAAAAACATCGCCCAATTTTGATACAGGAACGATACATAAACATGATAGAAAGATGAATAAGGATTTACATTTAAAAACAACTGAGTTCTAGACAAAAAACAAAGAAGAAACGAGATGACAGACAATATAATTTATTAAAGATAATGCAAGATTAGTTCTTTTCTGATGTTTATACCCAAGGGAGACATCATGGTATCTAGAACCATTATCCAACACGGCTCTAGAGAGTCTTCTCGTGTCTCCAACTCTGGTGGGTGTGAAGACTTTCCTAATGACAAATGCTCTGGGACTGCAGGTTTGTAATGTGCTGAAGCTCCATTAATGTTCTGGACTTCACTGTTACCCATGTCATTAAGATATAATGGGGGTCATTTACTAAGGGCCCGATCCGCGTTTTCCCGACGCGGTTACCTGAATATTTCCGATTTGCAATGATTTTCCCTGAATTGCCCCGGGATTTTGGCGCACGCGATCGGATTGTGGCGCATCGGCGCTGGCATGCACGCGACGGAAATCGGAGGCGTGGCCGAACAAAAATCCGACAAATTCGGAAACAAACGCGTCATTTAAAAAAAAAATTGGTCGCACGCGCCATACTTACATGCACCAGGAAGAGATCAGTGAACTCCGACGCAACTCGGCGGACCTCGGCGCAGCAGCGACATCTGATGGACTTCGGGCGCAGGACCTTCAGGAATCCCTGGAAGACCCGAACGCTCGTCCGAGAAGCCGCCGCTGGAACGCGAATGGACCAGGTAAGTAAATGTGCCCCAATGTATCACAGTGGCTTGTTGGTTAGCATTACAGTCTTGCAGCGCTGGGGACCTGGGATCAAGTCCCAGGGTCAACATCTGCTATGAGTTTGTATATTCCCTCCATGTATGCGTGGGTTTCCTCCAGGTCCTCCTGTTTCCTCCCACACTCCAAAACATACTGGTAGGTTGCATAAAATTGTGAGCCTCATTGGGGACAGGGACTGGTTTGGCAAGTTCTGTGCAGCGCTGCATAAAATGTGTGCGCTATATAAATAATGGGATTATTATTGTATGCATAGTGCACCCTACATAGAGGATGTTACAGGCAATGCATCTAGTGACATAAATAACATTGTAACTCTTGTTTAATATGAAGTTCTAGTGCCTGAAGTGTCATTAATGGTTGTGGTTGTGATGAAAGATGGTTGTGGGTGTGATGAAAGTACACGTACGGCATAGTCTGGAGCCACACCTGGAAAACTCTCGGTTGTATAACCAGGTTTAGTATTTTCTTGGATCATTGATGGTGACAGGACGCTGCTGAGGGTGCATCCCCTTTTGGCAATGACCTTGCATCCGTCTTCCAGTTTTTTATCACTAGAGAGTATTGGAAGATGTTTCAGTATATGTTTAATTCTGTAAAACTGTGGAATAAATTGTAAAGACAATACTGGTGCGCTAGTGTTAGGACTGTTTTTTTGCGTGGGAAGTTTTCTGGAGCAAGGAATTGCGATCCTTATGTATGGCAATATCTCTAGCCCTGGTCATACCCATAGACAGAACCTCCTGTCCATCTTGTGTAAGATAATGGGGCAGATTTACTTACCCGGTCCATTTGCGATCCAGTGGCACGTTCTCTGCGCTGGATTCGGGTCCAGCCGGGATTCATTAAGGCAGTTCCTCCGACGTCCACCAGGTGGCGCTGCTGCGCTGAAGTTCCCCGGAATGCACTCAAGTACACCGGCCTATTCCTAGTGAAGGTAAGTGCAAGCTCCGCGACACTTTTTTTTTTTTTAAATGCGGCGTTTTTTCCGAATCCGTCGGGTTTTCGTTCGGCCACGCCCCCCGATTTCCGTCGCGTGCATGCCAGCGCCGATGCGCCACAATCCAATCACGTGCGCCGAAATCCTGGGGCAATACAGGGAAAATCAGCGCAAATTGGAAATATTCGGTTAACACGTCGGGAATACGCGAATCGGGCCCTTAGTAAATGACCCCCAATTTGTGGAGCGCTTGTGCTTTCTCCATCATTTGGGGTCTGTTTGTGACTTCTTTTAGATTTTTTCTTTCTGTGAGAATCGGAGGGCAATTGATGGAAGGTCCGATCAGATGAATCCGCCTCTGAGGATGTGAAACTAACATGACTGGTAGAGTTGGACCTGCTATTTTTTCTCTTTAGTTTGGATCTAGGTTTTTGTGCAGGACGCTCCCACTGTCCCCACTCATCTTGTGAGTAATCAAAAACTTCTGCTAGGAATTTTTTCCTTAGTAATCATCATTTCATCTTCCAAATTTGAGACTTTTTTTTTCCATATTGTCAATACCCTCATCCGAAGCAATAACTTATAATTATTCATAGTTATCCATGACTAAGGATGTTATACGCATCCGAAACGCGTTGGATGAATATGGAATATTGGAGCGGGCTCCCTGTGGTAAACAAGTCTAACTAATCTCAGGTGGATTGAGGGTCCGTGCTCTCAGGACTGGGCATTCCACATGGTTGGCGATGGATATTGGGGCACATTTACTTACCGTCCTGACGCATTCCCCCTGAAAGTGCATTGGAATTCACTAAGATTGTGCGCCCGATATCCTGCATGTGTCACTTCCCCGCTCAGGTCCGCCGGAGTTCACCATCTTCCTGGTGCATGTAAGTGCATTGTCTTGCGACACAATTTGAAAGTTAAATCCTGTCCTCAGTCCGAATGAGCCGGTTCATCCGACGGCACGACCCCCTGATTTCTGACACGTGAAAGCCAGCACAGCCGTGCCACAATCCAATCACGTGCTGCACAAGTTAAATACCGTCAAAGTGGTGCAAATCCCCAAAAACTTAGGAAAAACCGTCGAAAGTGCGATCCGCGTAACCTTAGTAAATAAGCCCCATTATCTTTCTGCATTCAGTGAAATGTGCAGATACGGGATAAGGAAAACATGGCGCCTTGTAAGACAGTGGGGCTTCTTTATTAAGGGTCGCGGTTGGCACTTTCCGACGTTTTTGGGGATTGCACAGATTTGACAGGTATTTAACTGGTGTCTGCACTGGGATTGTGTCGCACTTGATCGGATTTTGGCGCAGCTGTGCTGGTTTTCATGTGACACAATTTAGGGGGCGATCCGACTCATTCGAAATAAGCGCGGGAGTTAACTTTCAAATTGCGTCGCAAGACAATGCACTTCCATGCACTAGGAAGAAGAAGGTGCACTCCGGGGGACCTGAGCAGGGAAGCGACACATGCAGGAAATCGGGCGCACGATTTTGGTGAATTGCGGCACAAGGCTTTATCGTCCGACAATGCACTTTCAGTGAACTCCTACAGACGGGTAAGTAAATGTGCCCCAGTGTCATCCATGGAACATGGGGGGAGGGGGTCCGCCAAAACTACAGACACTCATTGTAGCTGCTTTGTAACCATTTTTTTTAATGAAAATTCTAATTTTGGAATAATATCATGGTGTATTTTCAGTCAGGTAGAATGAATCTCTCCTGCTGTGCGGGGTTAAGGTGCGTCAGGTCAGGTGACATACACGCCAAATAAAATGGACTTTTACAATACAAACTGGGAAGTATCTATGAGTGATGATAAGGTTAGTGCTATATATAAACGTACAGCTAGAACACGGCTAAAAAAAAAAAAAAAAAAAAAAAAAAAAAAAAAAAAATTGAACGCCACTTAGAGATGACACAAATCTTCGTAGTTTATACTGAATACCAGCCATATTTTCTTAAACACGTGCTCCATCCGACTGTCACACAGCGCCACTCCTGTACATAGGCTGTCACTGGTATTGCAACTCAGTTCTATTGAAGTGAATATGTAACAGATGCAATACCCTACACATATATATAGAAATATTATACATTCTTCACATAGCGCCACTTTTACTTTTGGGTCGTATGTGGTACTGCAGGTCAGATCTATTTCAGTGAAATTCTATTTTCAGTGTATATTTTTGGATGTAGACAACGTCTGGATTTTACGCAACGCCAGTATATGATGGAAGGTTGTATTTCACCTTTACCTTATTTACATAATCCCTGCACCTGTACAAAGGTCACAGAGTGATAGTATTTACCCTAAATCATCCCAATCCCACAAAATACCCCATATGATGTCACTAACCTTCCTAATGCTGTAAATGCTGGACAAATTGCCCTTTAATCCATCATTTGGGATGATTATACCAGATTAGGGATAATTCTGGGCCTTCTGGTTTTGGATTACATGAAGTTTTAATTGTACGAGTTATTATCCTAAGTGTTCATTGCTGCTATACAGGAGGCACCCTTAAAGGGGTTGGCCATTTTCATGTTTTTTGTAATGTGTAGGGGAAAAGTTATCAGGTAATTTACCAAAATACATTATATTTCTGGATATGTAAAGTGAAGCCTCCTGTCGGCAGATGGAGGGTCATGTGATCTCTATCTGCACATGAACAATCGCCCTGCCAGGACCTTATGATAGTAGTCATGAATATAAGATCAGGGCGATTGTTAATGGACATCACATGACCCTCCATCTGCAGCCATTGTATTTTTTATATCTATTGGGCAGATTAATCACATTTTAGGGGCAGTTGTATTGTTAGTGCGCCTTGTTTAGTCTCTACTTTACGCCTGCATTATCCCTAATGTTGGCAGCTATGATGAAGCCAACGTGTACTGAGGAGAGGCTTCTCTCCACTTTGATAAGTGACTCCCATCTCCCTGCTTCATCTCTGGGGCTCAGCCACAGTGATCTTGGGGTCGTCTTTACCTCTCTCACCAAGACTCTTCTCCCATGATTGCTTAGTTTGGCTGGACGGCCTCCATTTAAGGATTATAGAGGTCACTGTGCTCTTAGGAACCTTGATTACTGCAGAAATTCTTTTGCAACTTTGGCCAGATCTGTGCCTTGCCATAATTCTGTCTCTGAGCTCCATGGGCAGTTTCTTAGACCTCATGATTCTCATGTGCTCTGACCTGCACTGTGAGCTGTGAGGTGTTACATACACAGGTGTGTGCCTTTCCTAATCAAGTCCAATCAGTTTAAATTAAACACAGCTGGACTCCAATGAATGAGTAGAACCAGCTCAAGGAGGATCAGAAGGGAATGGTCAGCATGTAAATTACATATGAGTGTCACAGCAAAGGGGCTGAATACTTATGACCATGGGATATTTCAGTTTTTCTTGTTTAATAAATTAGCAAAAATATCTAAATTTTGAATTTTTTCTGTAAATATGGGGGCAGAGTGTATATATTATATATATATATATAAAAATTATATCTATATATTTAATTTGTATGAATCTCTCTCATATCTATCTCATATCCATCATCTCTATAATATCTACATCACATATATCATCTCGCTCATATCTACCTACCTACGTACGTACCTACCTTTCCTTTTATCTCTAACTTCTATCATCTATCCAAAATGTGCTTATTGTATCAATTTCCTCCCCTCGTTAATGTTAATCCCATGTCTTCAGCCGTTCACAGGTAGCGCAGCAGCTCGTAACAGTACAAAATAAGAAGGATGATGTTTTTTGGGGTGCGAAAGCAGGAATAGTGAAGGAGGATCCGATAATTAAAGAACTGCCTCCGGAGCCGCCACGTGGGGAGGAAATAGTGACTAAGACAAATAAAAGGAAACCCGTCAGGAAGGCGACATCTAAGGACTTCAGTCACATCGAGATGAAACTGGTCCACCTGGATCTGAAGGGCGCTGCTCCGAAGGTGACCTACTATGAGCAGGTGAGAGGATAGTCCTGTATTCCATAGGACAGATGAGTTACACTCGTGTTCCCCTCTCCATGGTCTATGAAGAAGGGGATGAGTGGTGACCAGGTGTATCTTATTCTCAGGGCCAATGCTGGAGAGTCCCAGGTATTCTGGGCTTATATTAGACCATGGATGATGCACCCCTGGGACATACCCTGCCCGGGTCAGAGGCTTAGAAGCTGGTAATTCAGGATGGCCATGAGGGTTTTCTAGATCTCTGCTTGCTGTCATTCAACAAGAAGCTGTATAGTTACTTCCTGTGGATACTGGTCCCTGCTCATGTGATGTCACACAGGTGCACGGCTCCTTATATCCCTGGTCATGTGATGTCACACAGGTGCACGGCTCCTTATATCCCTGGTCATGTGATAAAAAAAAAAACAACAACACGTGATTTGTCTGAGCTGCTCACTCCTCAGAGCTTGGCCCCCACCTTTGTGCTCCTGTACAGCTCCTCCTCCTTTTCCTTCACAGTGGGGGAGGGAGGAACTATGCATGAGCACAAAGGTGGGGGCTGAGAGCTGAGGAGTCTGAAGCACAGGCAAGTCACATGTTGTTTGTTTTAAATGCATCCAAACCAAAGCCCAACCCCTGGGACTACACAGAGGATTGTAATCAGGGTGCAAGTAAGTTATACAATTATATCGTAATGCAAATGCTTAGAAAAGGCAGAGAGGCATTTTTGCACTGCTGATGTGATGGGCTTCTGCAACCTGTCCTTAGTGAAAATGAGGTCCCTGGTGACAGGTTCCCTTTAAATCAATGCTGCACATGTCCTAGGTCCTCTTCGTAGAGCTCTTGAGTCTCTGGTTGGCAGATGGGGACCCTAAAAACGGTCTATGGCTAGGAAAAACACATTTTGTCAATGGAGTCTGCAATATAATTAAGAAAAAAAAAATGTACGACGCCTAAACAATTCAGGTGTTTATTGGTGTGAGATGTGACAGCATAAATTAACCCTAAAGTCACTGCAAACACTATGGGGGTCATTTACTAAGGGCCTGATTCGCGTTTTCCCGATGTGTTACCCGAATATTTCCGATTTGCGCCGATTTCCCCTGAATTGCCCCGCGATTTTGGCGCACGCGATCGGATAGAAAACCGAACGAAAACCCGCCGCATTTAAAAAACAAAAATGTGTCGCGGAGCTTGCACTTACCTTCACTCAGCCCGGCTCGGTGTATTCCAGTGCGTTCCGATGGTCTTCAGCGCAGCGGCGCCACCTGGTGGACGTCGGAGGAACTACCTTAATGAATCCCGGCCGGACCCGAATCCACCGCAGAGAACGCGCCTCTGGATCGCGAACGGGCCGGGTAAGTAAATCTGCCCCTATATGTGACATCACAGGAGTTGTGGCATGGGTGGTGGTGGTGGGTGGGACTAAAGTAAAAGAGTAAATATCCTTCACATACTACTTCTAATATTCCATGTTTGATGAATCAACATAGGTGCAAAGTAGATCTGTCAGGGCAACCAGAGTTTTTATTTTTCTAGAAAACTCAAACTGACATTAGCAGCACAAGTTTTGATACATCTCCCCAATTTGGTCCATGTGTGTAATAAACTCTGCTCCTTTCCTGACAAGCAGGGCAAGAATCTACTTCTATTGGTTGTACAGCTAAATCGCTAACATTTATTGTCGGGGGCTTCCCTTTAAAAAAAACTAAGGAAATGGAAAATAATTTAAAAAAAAAAAACCACACAGACACAAAGTAGATCAAGCGACTCAGGATACTGATGTAATAAGTTTATAATGCACAGACATTTCTAATGACTCGATAATAAAACAAAAACACAAAATGTAATAAACGGAAGTCGGCAAAAGACTGAAATCAGAATTTTTTTTTCTTTTTACCCGAGTAAAGAAATAACTTATTTACTAAATTAAACATTTCTATACAAGTGTATTATAGTTATGTACAAGTGTAGCCATAAAAAAACGGATCCACAGAGAAATTAAAAACACTGCGATTAATCGTCATTCCAGATTTCAGAATTTTTTTTTTTTCTCGGTATAATTATCCCTTTTTTATTGAATTGAAAACAAAAAAATGTTAAAAAGAAGACACATCATCGCCCAATATACTGATCTAAAGGGTTTCACTTCTCGCCCCGTCCTTCTTTGGCGTCAAACCTGTCACCTATACTCCAAGTTATGTTTTATTGGTAAAACCTTATGTATTACCCAATTACCCATAACAGCAAAGTCAGACTTAAAGGGGTTGTACATAATAATAAAAAAAAAACACACACACAAATTCCCCTTCTCCCCTAGAAATAGCGCCGCCACCATTGTCCAGGCTCTGTCTGGTATTGCAGATCATTCTGCTTTGCTTTAAAGAGGATGTAGTGCAGTATCGAACCAGGTTGTTTAAAGGGTTTTTTTATTTTTACCCGGGTGCTCCAGTGTTTTCGGGCATGTACAACGAGCAGTTACGGGGGAGGGGTGTATGTCTAAAAAACAGAATTACCAGAGCAATCCATGGAGCTGGAGCAAGGCAAGTATGTTTTTTTCTACCACCCCTTTCCAGGCCCACCCCCTACCCACCAAAAAACCCGTTTGGCGCTGTGTATGTGAAGTAGAGTAGGTGATCCTGTATTCTAATCCCAGACAACAGCTTTCAAGTCATTTTTGCCGTAATTAAAAAACGTAATTAGTGTCTACTCGTTGCAGGACCCCAGTGGTCGAGCATGTGCACTGCTGCTCTATCTACACTCTATGGGACTGCTGAAGACAGCCAAGGCCTGTAGGTGGCGATCATCAGCAATCCCATAGGTTTTGAATAGAGTCACAGAACGGCTCTTTACAGGGGTCACGTCTAGTGTCCTAGTCACAGGTGACAAAGGGCTGGAGATGAGCGGATTTCATTTCTCTGTGCTACCTGGACATAACGACGGATTGGCGGACCAATCATATCGATGGCTAGCTGCAAGGGACGTCAATTTGCCGGATTGGCTGTTTGGTAAATTATATCCAGGTCGTGTGGCCGAACCCCAAAATGTGGAAATCAAGTCCTATCACCTCTACATGAGAGTCTATTAGAGTTGAATGGAGCACCTAGGAGGTGAAAGGGATTATTGGGGGGATTCCTATGATCAATCCCCCCACCAATCGAAGACTTATCACCCATCCTGCAGCCATGTTATAAACTCCTGACAACCCCTTTAATTATCAACAAACAGCACTTCATGGCTCAGCCATATCAATCCTGCCGGGTGTCCAAAAATCCTGGATCGTCACTGTAATGCCGATGCATGTTACAGGGGTGTAAAGTCAAGAACAAATGTTAGAACCAGATTTAAGATCGTAAGCCAACCGATTGGACGATCAGATGTATAACAGAAAGGGTCACAAGGGCGGGGCTTCCGCTGCTACATGTGGCCCTAGAGCTGATCATATACAATACAATGTTGTTCTCTGGACAGGACCATACCATTATGTGCACTATATGGTCACCATGAATAAAACACCATGACGTCACGATATCCGCATCACGTATATGCATGGAGAACCGGGACGCCGCGACTACTAGATTCTCTCATTATAGTGTATTATACAGGGGGGGGGGCGTTAAAGGGATCAGTGGAAACCTAAAACCTTCGCTTAAGAAATGGGTTTGGCTAATAAGTGAAATTAAAAGGGCAAGGTTTTTAATGACGGGAGAGGTGACATCACAGGTATTATATAGGTGCTACGACTAGGATAGAGAGTCCAGGCTTCGGGGATTTATAGAAGAGCCTTCTGGGAGTAGCTCTGTGGTTGATCTTGGCTGGCGGCGGAGGGCGACAGGGTTGTAGAGGGTAGTGTATAGTTTGGGACTTGAGACATGTTCGTACCAGTCTGATAAATAGAGAGGTCTATGGCAGCGTTGGGATTTGGCGTGTATCCGGGAGCCGGGCCGGCGTAGGCGCTTCCTGCCACGGGGCCGACAACTGCGGGCCTGAAAGACAATAACGGATGATTGTTTTATCAATGTATTGTTTCACATTTGCACTTTTGCTACTGGCTAATAATCTAAATTTCATTTCCTGATTTGCGGAGTAAGAGTCTGCAACGTCCCATCTGAGTCATAGCTTTCCGCCTAAATAGTAACCGCAATAACTCTCTTCTGCCCAGATATGTTAGACCCCGAGCGAGTGTGATGCATCCAACTCGCATGGCACCCGCAACGTGTGCTGGTTGTAAGGTCCGGCCCAAACACTGAGCAACCGGACCTACACTCAGATGAGCTTGGCAGGATCCTGTTACTTGTATCATGTGTATATAGCCTGTTCCAGTACATGGTCCATAAATGACTTGTGTGATGAAAAAATCTGCTGCGGATTATGTAGTGTTTCGCTACAGGACCCGCTTCGTCATCTCACCTACTAGGCTCCGGGTGTGTGCACAAATTAACCCCTTGGATCCCGAGGCAACTTGCCAGCTACGTCGGAGGTCTGTGCATGCTCGGCTCTGCATACAATCATACATATGGGGAGCCGCGCATCGTCACTGCGACCACAGCTTGTGCGCAAGCAAGACCAGGAAGCGCACCAGGGACGCCAAAGGATGTGGGGCAGCAGAGGCTACTGGGGCGTGGAATAGCCTTTGATTCGCACTCCACACCGCAGTAAACTTTTCCAATAATTAGCATTTTTGTTAGATGTGTATAGAAAGTGTATATCAACTCCTGCGACAGCCGTGAATTAAAGTAAAACTGTTTAAGGCACAAAACAAAAGGAAGAACCTACCATTGGATCTATCTCAGTAGATAGATTGCTGACAGTAGGTTTCCTTTAAACAATGTTCTTAATCATGGTTATACCAAAAAATTCAGTCCCATCCTTATATGTATATATATATATATATATATATATATATATCCGTTTCCGGCACCAACCTAATAGCGGTGAATCTGGAGAGTTATAAAATGCGCTATATACAAAGATGGGGGCTTCTTTGTATAAACCTGCGGCTGTCGGGGCGACAGATTGTTGCTCACCAATGTTGTCATAGTGAGCGACAAACACAGTCAAGATGGCGCTGCCAGCTGTTACAGGCTGCCGGTAAGTAAAGGGTTAAAATGTGCGATCAGTGCCAGCACCGATCACAGGTGTTAACGGTGGGTATTTGCTGCAATATGCAGAAAACAAGCGGTCTGTATGGAGAGGGCTCATGGTATGGATACTACACGGCACTCAACATTAATCGCATCGGGTGGAAAATTAAATTACCACAGCATCGAGATAATGTCTCAGCTCAGCCTGTGAGTCCTCTACATACACCGCTTGCCGGACGCTGACGTAATATTACCTTGGTTTGCTGTAAGGGGCTAATTGCGGATGAAATATAAAAAATTTGGAATAACATATGATAGAATGTAACAAAATGTACTCCATTCTGAATATATGGAGCCACAACGCGTAAGTAGGGCTCATATTCGGTTAATGAAATGAAAAGATACACGAAAGGGGCTGGGATGGCATTTTTTGTATAACCACGATAAAGAATTTTGTTTAGGCATTCGAAACATGACGCTTTTCATGCACGGAGAAATGATTTTATCCTGCAACCGGGGTGGGCCCTGGATTATTCGTCATTCTATCGAGCTTCAATAAAGAAACAAAGTCTGAGGTGCGTTCCTGCTCATACACTGCATCAATGGGTATGTGAACAGGCTTTATTCCCTCTTGCTCATTGCTTTTCGGAATCTTATTCCAATACATTTCCAATGACTATACTGCTCTGCGTTAGTTATACTGATTGCGATCTAGGCCCCTAATGTTTGGACCATACATGGTAAAACTTTTGGCCTTTTATATTTGCACGTTTTGGACTATGGATTATATTTTGCTGCTGAACAATGAATATAATTTTATGAATTGTAACATCTATTCCACTAACTGTGGTGGAATAGTGTAGTGCCATCTAGTGGCCCAGTGTGTGTCCATATTTGCTCTTTTTTTGGACTGTATTTATAAAAATAAATGATTAAATTGTTTCTCCGCTTTCAGCAAATATTTGATATTGTTTGTATAAGGAAAAGTTATCAAATTTTCCAGTATACTTTCTTTATCAATTCCTCATGGTTTCCTAGACCTCTGCTTGTTGTCCTTCTATAGAAAGCTTCTATGTTTACTTCCAGTGGATAGAAATCTGTCCATTGTCATGTGATGTCACACTGGTGCACGGCTCATTATATCCCTGGTCATGTGATGTCACACAGGTGCATGGCTCATTATATCCCTGGTCATGTGATGTCACACAGGTGCACGGCTCATTATATCCCTGGTCATGTGATGTCACACAGGTGCACGGCTCGTGATATCATAACCAGGTATGTAACAAGCCGTGCACCTGTGTGATATCACATGACTAGGAATATAACCATGGTCAGGGACCGGTATCCACAGGAAGTAAGCAATGAAGCTTCCCTTTAAATGACAGCAAGCAGAGATCTACAAAGCGAAAGTATATTGGAAAATTGTGTAACTTTTCATTACACAAACAATATTAATTATCTGCTGAAAGTGGACGACCCCTTTTACTTAAAGGGACAGTCATTTATTATTCTTATTATTCTTATACTTTTATATGCAAAAATCACGTAAAACGCTATAAAACATAAAACAACACCTGTATAATCCATTTAATTTCTTTTCTACCCATGAATCTCTGTGTCATGTCTCCGGTGAGGCAGAAGCCTTCCTTTATCCCTATCATCTTTATTGTTAAACTGATGGTCGATATGCTAAGCAAACAGGCGTATCTCAGCGCTGAGCAAATAATCCTGTGAGAATTTACTGCACTGTCCACAGTGTAAGCTGGAGGCTATAACACCTGCTGTAAATATTAGCTTCTTCTATCTGATCGGATATGATCCCTGTGATAGTTTCTTCATATAAAGTGTATTTATAGGAAAAATAATCTGATTAATAAAGCAAAACTGGAAATGTAATGAAGAAGTCTCTTCGGTAGAGTCATCCAGTGGTTTGTAGGTAGTGCACCTGTAGTAACTAACCGATATACGTCTTTCTAGAGTAGAACCAGCAGCCATGAATCACTAACCGATATACGTCTTTCTAGAGCAGAACTAGAAGCCATGAATCACATAATTCATCCTCACTCTGCCCTAGTAATCAGATTTTTTTAAAAAACATTTATTCAGGTGGAGACGTTATGAGACGTTTCCTTACATGACTCTAATAATTCTTAGCACAGATGGATCTATCATCCTGATAATGATGGGCGGCATCAACGTAAGGATAATCAGCAGCAATATTAAAGGATTACAACCAAAATCTAGTACAATCGTCATCTGACACCCAGAATGTAAAGTAGATGATTCATGTAATACTGGGAATGTGTAAACTCTGTAACTGGGAGATCATTACTGTATCTATCTATCTATCTATCTATCTATCTATATATATATATATATATATATATATATATATATATATATATATGTTTTTTTTGTCTATTACCGGTATGAGGTTCGGTAGAAGCTCAAATTTATATAATGCTGTTCTGAAGCAGTTGAGGTGTTTATTATGAGGTTCTGTAGCAGCTAAGGTATGTACTATGAGGTTCCTCAGCAGCTGAGGTGTGTATGCTGAGGTTGTGCAGAAGCTGAGGTGTGTATTGTGGGGTTGTGCAGCAGCTGAGGTGTGTATTATGAAGTTCTGCAGCCGCTGGAATGTGTATGATGATGTTGTGCAGCAGCTGAGGTGTGTATGATGAGGTTCTGCAGCAGCTGAGGTGCATATGACGATGTTCTGCAGCAGTTGAGGTGTTTATGATGATGTTCTGCAGCAGCTGATGTGTGTATGATGATGTTCTGCAGCAGCTGAGTTGTGTATGATGATGTTCTGCAGCTGAGGTGTGTATGATGATGTTCTGCAGCAGCTGATGTGTGTATGATGATGTTCCGCAGCAGTTGAGGTGTCCGTCTAACATTTGCTACATATATAACATGTGGATGATTAACCTTGTATCTCCTCCTCTCTGTAGATATTTCCTCTTCTCTCCAAGCTTGGGGCTAATGGTCTGCTCATTGAGTATGAGGACATGTTCCCATTTACTGGAGAGCTGGCCGTCCTGAAGTCTCCATATGCCTACAGGTGAGAGGAGTATGTACACCACAAAACAATCAGGACACCCCCTTTAAGAGATAAAGGGGAACTCCTAAGTAAAAAGCTTTCAAGTACATTTAATAAAAGGGAACTTGTCAGCAGTTATTATCAAGCAGACTGCAGCCACTGTTAGGTATTGTCCCTGGAGAGATGTGTAATCAGACCTCTGTGTATGCTGTTAGTAGCCCCCCCCCCATGCCGTCTATTAGGACATGGTTGCCAGACTATGGGAACAGACATTTGCGGCCAAGGAGAAATTGCTACACACACAGAGACCAAGAGCCCTCTTATAATCTGGTGTGTGCTGGAGGCTGAAATTACACAACAGTCACATCATATCCCATTATTATTTATAGAAATGTATATATCTATATATATATATATACATATTATAATATATACAATACTCAGTTTTTTTGTCTTATACCGGTATAGGTTTCGGTTATAAGCCCCACTTTAGTTAGATGCTGTTCTGACTCAGTTGAGGTGTTGTAGAGATTTCTGTGGCAGCTAGGGGTATGTACTATGGGGTCCTCCGCAGCAGAGTGTTTATGCTGAATGTTGTGCGAGATCTCAGGTGCTGTATGTGGGTTCTGCAGCTAAGCTGAGGTGTGTATGTCTGCTTTCTGCGGCGCTTGGAATGGGTTATAATGATGAGTCGTGCAGAGATGAGGTGTGTAAGATGCGTTCTGCAGCAGCTGAGGTTCATGCGACTATTCTGCAGCCAGTTTAGGTGTTTATGATTGATGTTCTGCACATCTGATGTGTGTATGATGCTGTTCTGCAGCAGCTGCGTTGTGTATGATGATGTTCGCAGCTGAGGTGGTGTAATGATGATGTTCTGCAGCAGTGAGCTGTGATCGTGCATGTTCGCAGGCAGTTGAAGGTGTCCTTCTAACATGCTACTAATATAATATGTGGATGATTACCACTTGTTCTCTCCTCTCGCGAATTTCCTCTTTCTCCAAGCTTGAGCACTATCGCACATGAGTAATTAGGACTGTTCCCATTTACTGGAGAGGCCGTCCTGGAAGTCTCCATATCCTACAGGTGAGAGTTTTATTACCCCACACAAACAATCAGAACACCCCCTTTAAGAGATAAGGGGAACTCAATAAAAGCTTTCAAGGACATTTATAAAAGGAACTTGTCCAGCATTATTATCAGCGACTGCAGCCACTGTTAGGTATTGTCCCTGGAGAGATGTGTAATCAGACCTCTGTGTATGCTGTTAGTAGAAGCAGGACTGTGAAAAATGGTTGTAGAGCAGTCTAATACACAGAGCTAAGTTACATAGAAACTGGCGCAGACACTTGGCCGTGTGTGCAGGACACCCTTGTGTCTCAGCTCTGTATCTGATCTCCTTTATTTCTTTCAGCGAGGACGACCTTAAGAAGATTCTGCATTATGCGAAGATAAACAACCTGGAGGTGGTACCGCTCGTGCAGACGTTTGGTCACATGGAGGTAGGTCCCTGGTGTTATGGTGTGCGCCGTAGTAACTTCCTCTATACAAGGCGTTGGTCGTAGTGTTATGGCGGCATCAGGTTATATGGGACATGTTTATAATGCAGGTTATTGATGCCGTCACTGGGATAATGTGCAGACATAACGTCACAATGGTGGCTCACCTTATCTTATACAGTGATGGGATATCATCCTAAGAATGTTCCAGACCTTTGCACCTTCATCGTATTGACTCCTCCTGTCCTGACCTCTTCCTGGATTACTATTACACTCACTCTTTCCTTGTTCTGACCTCGGCCTGTCTCCTGACCACTTCTCTGCCTGCTCCCTTGGTGCCACACATTGGTCCAAATGTCACTAAACAGACACTTCTCCTAAGAGGAGCCACCTGGTAGTTACTCTGCAACAATATCCACATCCCTATATGTTAATAGCCGACTACCAGGGAACCACCATCCATAGGAGTAACCCCAAGACATATCTTTTCAGTGACCCAGGGGTCTGCACCCACTACATTACAGCCCCTTTCATAGTGCACCCCTCATAGAAATTGGGGGATGAAGACAATGTACTATATTTGAGGGGCAACCTGGTTCCCCTTGATTCAGATGGCAGCTAATAAAGTTAAATTGACGGTGTACTAATAGCTATGACCACTACATGGAATACGATAACCCAAAACCCCAGGAACGCTGACTACACGGAGTGAGCTGTAGTCACACTTACATATACTTATGCCTTGACCCATACTGCTACACACTGTACATTTGGTGCACTATGGGCGTGGCCACGAAGGTCCAGTGCACTCTCTTTAGTCCAGATTCACACAGTGAGGAGGAAGAGGGTGCACTGGACCTCATGACCACGCCCATTGTGCACTGGAATGCTCATTTGCATATAAAAATGAAGATGTATTTGCATTCAGGCCACAGACTCTGTAAGGAAAGCTCACGATGCCGGATGCTTTTCCAACAAGGAGATATATTTCTTTTCCATGTCTAATATTGATAATACACATGGCTGAGGCACTTCCGTGTAAGGGCAATTACCGCTGAAGTATGGAACAATGGAAAGGAATGGACAATGAGCGCAGACAATATAACACACCTAAGGTAAACTCTTCATTGTGTACAGTACATCCTGAAGCATGACAAGTACAAAGGACTGAGAGAGGTGGACCGTTACCCGAACAGCCTGAACCCCCACCATTCAGAGACGCTGCCGCTGATGAAAATGATCCTCACCCAAGTTCTGGACAAGCATCCGTCAAGCAATTGGGTCCATATTGGATCAGATGAGGTAAGAACTACATGTAGTAAAAAAAAAAAAGGGGTCAATCGCTTTTACAGCGCTGCCATAAAGCGCACACACTGAGAGAGCCGATGCTGTGCTGCTCTGCACGTCCCATAATCTGCCGGTCCCCACTTGTCCGGTAGTGATGGCGGCCCATCCATGCACACGTGACTACTAACCTCATGGCTGCTGGGTACTAGACCACCAGACTAGAGACTGTTAGCGGTGGCCACGTGTCCATGTGCCACAAGATGAGCATTTTTATGCTACTCTTATCCCTTTCTGGGTCCTAGATCCAGACAGAGAAGTGGGATATTACAGCCCATTATAGAAGTCTATGGAGAGGGGAGGGTTAGAAGTGATCAGCAGCTGAGTGACAGAGGAGAAAGGCTGCTGCAGCTCACGATAAGCTTCTTTCTCATCCAAATACTCATTAGCTCAGTACTTCTGTATATAATTGTGAGTGAGGAGAGGCAGAGATGGAGGCTGCTGCAGGCAATAGTAAGTTTCTATCTTACCCCAAATGCTTTATTCACATCAGACACTTCTCTTTAATGTCCTTAATAATAATAAAGGAGAGATAAAGAAAAAGGCTTCTAAAGATAATGATACATTTATATCATATCCCAAGGGCTTCATTTACATCAGAATTGGGATATATATTTCTATAATGTCCTTTATAATCTTGATGATGTTTTGGAGAAAGAAGAGACAGATAAAGGGGCAGATATACTTACCCGGTCTATTTGCGATCCAGCGGCGCGTTCTCTGTGATGGATTCGGGTCTTCCAGCGATTCACTAAGGTAGTTCCTCCGACGTCCACCAGGTGTCGCTGCTGCACTGAAGTCCGCTGAGGCCCGCCGGAATGCCCTGAAATTTACCGGCCTATTCCTGGTGAAGGTAAGTGCGAGTCCCGCAAATTTTTATTTTTTTTAAATGCGGCGGTTTTTCAGAATCCGTCGGGTTTTCGTTCGGCCACGCCTCCGATTTCCGCTGCGTGCATGCCGGCGCCGATGCGGCAAAATCCGATCGCGTGCGCCAAAATCCTGTGGCAATACAGGGAAAATCTGTGCAAATCAGAAATATTCGAGTAACAAGTCGGGAAAACGCGAATCGGGCCCTTAGTAAATGACCCCCAAAGAGTTCACTGTAGATAATAGTAAGTTTCTATCTTTCCCTAAGTGCTTTTTTCACTTCACAATAGGATGATATTTCTCTATAGAAACTTACTATTGTCACCAGTGAACTCTTTCTCTGTCTCTCGTTTCTCACATTATAGAGAAGCAAGTTTCTATCTTACCCAAAGTGATTTATTCCAATCAGGATAAGTTGATACTTCTCTTTAATGTCCTATATAATATTTTAGATTTCTTTTTAGAAAGGGGAGACAGAGAAAGAGTTGACTGAAGATAGTAGTAAGTTTCTATCTTACCCCAAGTGCTTTATTTATATCAGAATAGGTTGATAATTCTCTGTTATGTCCTATATGATCCTGCTGGTGCCTCTGAGTAAGATTGAGAGTGCAGTGTATGGGAGACATCCTAGCAGCCGGTCTCCAGTCACCAGATAACTGAGAATTAGAGCCTGCAGCAGAGGAAACTGCTAGAGAACTTTTGCAGGGATTCTCAATATTAAACATAGACTGAATATTAGTGAATATTATCCCTTATAACGGATTGTTGTTCTTTATAGGTTTACCATCTAGGGGAAGGGCAGGATTCCAAGTCTTGGCTAAATATTAACAAGGGAGACTTGGGTAAGATGTTCCTTGGTCACCTGAAGGCTGTGGTCAACTTCCTCCACAGTCAGTTCCCTCAGAAGAAGCAGCTCATGTGGGATGATATGCTGAGAAAGCTGAGCATAGAAAGCATTCAAGGTAAGTGGCCCTAATGGTGAAAAAATACAACAGCCAATCAGAGTGGAAAGGGGGTGGTCCTATAAGACACCGGAGCCAATCATCATGGCTATGATCCCAGCAGCAGCAGCAGATGAGTATACTGTCCATGCAGGAGGCAGTGACCTCACCTATTTCATTGATATGTCAGTGGTTAAAAGTAAGGTAGGTAAGTCACAATGGGGCAGATTTACTTACCCGGCCCATTCGCGATCCAGCGGTGCGTTCTCTGCGGCGGATTCGGGTCCGGCAAGGGATTCACTAAGGTAGTTCCTCCGACGTCCACCAGGTGGTGCTGCTGCGCTGAAGTCCGCTGAAATGCACTCAAGTTCACTGGCCTATTCCTGGTGAAGGTAAGTGCAAGCTCCGCGACACTTTTTGTTTTTTAAATGCGACGGTTTTTCCGAATCCGTTGGGTTTTTGTTCGGCCACGCCCCCCTATTTCCGTCGCGTGCATGCCAGCGCCGATGCGCCAAAATCTGATCGCGTGTGACAAAATCTCCCGGGGCAATACAGGGAAAATCGGCGCAAAATGTAAATATTCGGGTAACACGTCGGGAAAACGCGAATTGGGCCCTTAGTAAATGACCCCCAATGTGTCTTGCTGGAGGTAGATTGTTAAAAAATATTGTTGAAAAATAAACCAAAGGGTCCCGAAACGTGTGAAAAAATCTAGAAGACATTAATGTGTATGATGAAAATATGTGATCTGCCGCTGAGACGCATGTGATCGGTAAGAAGCAGCGGGTGTTCTGCATTGTTTACATGTAAAACACTGGGTGCTCGGCACTGATCACATGCGTTTCAGTGGAAGCGCAAAACAGATCAGGACGAGTCTTCTCGTAGGATTTAAAGGGGCTGTCTGGTAATAGCAAGTTGGGTCCTGTCCACCGGGTAGGGCCCAGAGATGAGACCCCAGCGGATGACTGAGACCGTCACTGATCAGCTAGTTATTGTGTGGACGTGGGTGGAACTTACTAGACAACATCAGAGAATCCCTTAGGAGGGGTGATCCCTCCCCTCTCCATAGAGATGGACATGTCCTATATTTTCCTTGTGTACGGAGCGTTACGGTCCCACATGTGTGCAGCACCGTATCGCTTTGTGCGGCCATTGTCACCTATGGGGGATGTATGTATGGCTGCAAGCTTGTACCACTGGTGCTCTAAGGCTTAAGGAGGGCAGCAGTGAAGGTCCCTGCCCCAATGAAGGGGCATGTGATAGGAAGGCACCTTCAGTGGGGCAGGAATCTTCTCTTTGTTAACCCTTACAGCAGTCTCACTGCGCAGCTAGAAAAACACACTACCTGCCCGCCGTCAGGAAGTGTGTACTGGGGCAGTGTGCGGGCAGAGGGGGGTTACCCATCTAGGCGCCCCACCACCCTCATGAGGAGAACTGGAGGATGGAGCTCCGGGAGCAGCCATTGCACGGAGCACTTCGGAGTATGAGTGTGCTGATTTTGCAGGAGGCAGTGACTAGACCAATCGTATGTTAATGGAGCAAGGTACAGTAATGTCAGGCCATATAAATAATATTACCTTGATATAGGTCATTAGGAGACGATCTGAAGAGCCTAATATTAGACTGGTGGCAGGTCCTGTGATGCCAATTTCATAAATCTAATGAGTTCCAGCATAGATGAATCTTGTATTGGAGCAGCGCTGGGGTCCTGGGTTTAAGCCCCCCACCCAGATCAACATCTGCAAAGAGTTTGTATGTTCTCTCCGTGTTTGCATGGGTTTCCTCCGGGTCCTCTGGTTTCCTCCCACACTCCGAAACTGGTAGGTTGATTAGATTGTGAGCCCCAATGGGGGCAGGGACCAATTTTGCAACCTCTGTGCAGCGCAATCTTTGTGCGTTATATAAAGAAAGGAATTATCATTATAGTATGTAAATACAACTGGTTTTGCTTCATGCTTTGTAACACCTCACCCGTGGTATCTCCTGCAGCTGCAATCCCACCCCAAATCTAATCTCCTGCATGTCCTAACAACTTATGAGATGCTGCGCTTAGCACTTTTTACAGCGACACTTCATTAACTGTTTTGAACTGCTTGAAAAGGAAAGGGTGGTTGAAAACAGTGCATTATCGTTGGAGTCATCGCTGACTGGACCCACCATTTCTATTCTTCCCTGTACCGATAGACACTGGAGATAATCCTTAATTTTCCCCTTCTTTCCCACTGTATTGGTAGCCGCCCCTCAAGTGGCCGATCCGATTGAAAGAATGGAGAACCGGTAGCACTAATTTACTGCTTAAAATCCACGTTGGCACTTCAACACACGGTAAATTAATTGGATTTTGGGTGTAGTTGTGCCTCGGTCTCTAACAAAGTTCTCCATCACTTGGGCCATAGGATCCTGCTGGTGCCTCTGATAAGCATTGAGGTTCATTGTAGGGAGACATCCTCTAGCAGCCGAGGCCGCTCCAGTCACAATACTAGAATGAGAGCCGCAGCAACACTTCTCTTTAATGTCCTTTATGATAATAAAGGAGAGATAAAGAAAAAGGCTTCTAAAGATAATGATACATTTATATCATATCCAAAGGGCTTCACTTACATCAGAATTGGTTTATAAATTTCTATAATGTCCTTTATAATCTTGATGATGTTTTCGAGAAAGAAGAGACAGATAAAGGGGCAGATATACTTACCCGGTCCATTTGCGATCCAGCGGCGCGTTCTCTGCGGTGGATTCGGGTCTTCCAGCGATTCACTAAGGCAGTTCCTCCGACGTCCACCAGGTGTCGCTGCTGCACTGAAGTCCGCCGAGGCCCACCGGAATGCCCTGAAATTTACCGGCCTATTCCTGGTGAAGGTAAGTGCGAGTCCCGCAAATTTTTTTTTTTTTTAAATGCGGCGGTTTTTCCGAATCCGTCAGGTTTTCGTTTGGCCACTCCCCCAATTTCCGCCGCGTGCATGCCGGCGCCGATGCGGCAAAATCCCGGGGCAATACAGGGAAAATCGGCGCAAATCAGAAATATTCGGGTAACACGTCAGGAAACCGCGAATCGGGCCCTTAGTAAATGACCCCCAAAGAGTTCACTGTAGATAATAGTAAGTTTCTATCTTTCCCTAAGTGCTTTTTTCACTTCACAATAAGCTGATATTTCTCTATAGAAACTTACTATTGTCACCAGTGAACTCTTTCTCTGTCTCTCGTTTCTCACATTATAGAGAAGCAAGTTTCTATCTTACCCAAAGTGATTTATTCCAATCAGGATAGGTTGATACTTCTCTGTAATGTCTTATATAATATTTTAGATTTATTTTTAGAAAGGGGATACAGAGAAATAGTTTACTGAAGATAGTAGTAAGTTTCTATCTTACCCCAAGTGCTTTATTTATATCAGAATAGGTTGATAATTCTCTGTTATGGCCTATAACAGTGGTGGCGAACCTATGGCACGGGTGCCAGAGGTGGCACTCAGAGCCCTTTCTGTGGGCACTCAGGCCTTCGACCCCAGGACAGAGTTCACCAAGCAGGACCAAATTCACCAAATCTTCCTGCAGTCCTAGGCAACTTGATGAGCCCACCCACAGTTTACGCCCCTCCCCCTGTGGCAGTTTTGGTTTCACTTTTATATTCACGTTTTTATTGTGTCTTATCTCTTTAGAGATGTTGTCCCAAAAGAAAATTCATCAGTTGCGTTTGGGGGTCCTGGTCGTTGGGATGTTGGCTTTGATAAAATACATACACGGCAGCAGGTAAGTGACCCCTGAAATGTTATGTGTAGATTTCTCTACTTTAGGCTTTTACCAACTCAAAACAATAAAAAATACAAAAAAAGTATTCAAAAATCTTAGGATCCTAGACCCCTATGTAAAATGTGCTAAGTGCCCCCTAACCGTTACTTCCTTTTTAAAGAACCAGTGCCCCTTAATAACCCTTTTTGGGTTCCCTCATAACAGGTTCAACTGTGGGGACTGTGAGAGAGCCTAGCAACAAGTGTTACATTTCCCTACACTGCCTCCGCAGGTGAAATAGAGCATAACCACACAATTTAATTAAATCAATAGGTGGTTACTGTATTATGCAGACATGTAGAGTCCTCCATAGTCAAATACACCCTTGGTAGCTGCGATGTAACCCCTGAAAATTCTGGGTATTAAAAACAAAAGACATTAAAATGACTTGATTTTTTTGTGATTTTTATGTTTATCATTCTTTATTGTAAGGATATTAGAGGAAAAAAGACTATACATAATTTTATAACAATAAAGTATATAGCATTACCATAATGAATTCGTTAACGGTAGTAGTACACTGATGGTTACAAACCTAGTGTGAGCCAATGACAAGTGGGAAGAGCGAATCAGGGAATGCGTACCAGGGAAATGTTCAAGCTTCCATGTTTAAGGTATAAAATCTATAAAAATTTTAATAAAACAGCACGGATAGGGGACTAGAGCAGGGAAAAGGGGAGGGTAAGGATGTGGGTGGGGGGGGGGGGGGTTATCCAGATGATCGATATTACCTATCAGACAATTTATGGTGTCTTGAATTAGTCTGGAGCGAAGAAATGCTGTGTCTTTTGGAAGCTATCCACGGGGACCAGGTTTCAAGTAATTTTTCGGAGTTTGAGTGTTTGCTTTCCGCCAAAAAGCTCTTCCATTTTTTGATGTGGAATCTTCTTGGAACCACTCCGTGATTGATGGGGTGGTGAGTTTCCAAGTAATTGGAATCACCGATCGTGCTGCTGTAAGCAGGAATGGAAAGCAATTTATGTTATTGTGGTCAGTTGCTCTGGAAAGATGGAGAGAAGTAGGTGGGGGATCGTGTGGTCAAGATCTTTGAGATTGTGTCGCAGGACTTGAGTCCAGAAAGGTGTTATATAATTTGGCAGTTGCACAAATATGGGACATGGTCCTTCAGTGAGCTACATCTCCAGCATCGTTGGGATGAGGGAACGATTTATGGACTTGGACGGGACCCAGTTACCACCTAGAAAGGATTTTAAAATTGGTTTCGAGCTTTGACAGAAGGTGATTTGTGCGGGCGATCCCAATGTGCTTTGGACCCGTTTCTTGGAGTAGGTGAGAGTTAAGCTCCTTTTCCCATGATTGATTAGTGGATAGGGGACGTTGACCATTGTCCAGCAGTAAGAGTATAGATTGTTGAGATGGGGTTGGGTGATTGGTGGAGGATGAGATGCAGAGTTCTTCAAAATGCAGAGTTAGGTTTCTTTGCAGGTTGAGTTTGTTCTTGTGTTTATGTAGAAATTTGTGAGCGGATGCATGTATCCCCCCCATTGGTTTTGATGAGAGGATTAGTGTTTTGATCATTGGAAGGTAGGGATCCTAAGTGGAGCAGTTTCTAAATCTTAGTGGCTTTGGTGTCGGTTGAGTGGTGAGAGAGAAAGTCTGCTGCAAAGCTGGTGGGTGGGAAATCCGGGTATATGGAATTGGAGGGAGAGGGCCGTGGGGTCAGTTAATTGGTTGTGTCTGGGGGTTTTGTATGTATGTCTTCAATTTGTGGGCAGATATCAGGGGGAGATGTTTAAGTGGGGGGAAGTGAAAGTGAGCTGGATGACCAAGGTAAGCCTGCAGGGGGGGAAAGGTTGAGATATCATTTTCGAATTCTACCCCATAGTTTGGTGTCTGGTGAAACCAGTCTAGATTTTTTCACTGGAGAGATTTGACGCATAAATTAAAAGTAGGCCTTTGCCGTCTGGGAGACCCCAACCGCCGTGTGGTTCATGGCGACAGTAGGGCTCTGGCTAATATGGGTGGAGAAGAGGACCAAATGAAGCGATTGATTCATAGTTGAGATTTTTGTTGAAGAAAATTTTTGGTAGGGAAATGGGATGTTTGAAAGAGGAAAGAAGCTTTGGTAGGATCGTTCACTGTTTACACCAAAAATTAATTCTTCCAATCCAAGAAATCTTTTTATTTCCCCATTTTTGTAGATCATGTGAGTCGTGGTGGAAAGTGTTTATAGTTGTGTGAATATAAGTCGAGTTTGGTGTAATTTGGACTCCCAAATATGTGAAGGCGTCGTTTTCCATGTGACGGGGTTAGGACTTTTGAAGAGCTTTTGTTAAAGTGGTCTGGAAGACCAATTCACATGCAGTGCAGTTGGACCAAATTATTTATGTTACAAAGGAAACCGAAAGTTGTAACTTCATTAGGTATGGAGGGGACTTGCCCGGATGTGGACAGATATTAAAACATCGAGCGAATGCGAGCACGTTGTAATATTTTTGTGTTATTTCGGATTCCTTAATCTCAGATGTTCTAATGGCGTTTAGGAGGATGTTCAATGATTATGGTAGAGGAGAGGGGAGAGGGGGACATCCCTGTCTGGGCCGTACTTATTGTAAACGGGAGTTGTAGAGTAGGTGCAGGGCCCTATATGCGCTTTAGGGGAGGTTGTACAGGGATTAATTTGGAAGCAGTTGTTCCCAATACCTATTGGGGATAAGGTTTTGACTCCAGGAATACCCAGTCCACCTGGTGAATGCTTTTTTGCATAGGGCAAGGGCAGACATGGTGGGCTGTCTTATTGCAGTGGTGGATCAGAGGAAGGTCTTTAGGGTATTGTCTCTTGCTTCTCGTGAGGGTATAAACCCAACCTGATCGGATGGACTAGGGAACCCAGGAGCGGGAAGCAAAAGTTAGCAAATATTTTAGCTCTCGAATAATTAAGGATATGGGTCTATAACTCTTGGATCCTTCCCTTCTTTGGGGAGAGGATGTTATGAAGGCGTGAGAAATGCCGGGGGAAAGTACTTATCAGAGACGGCATTGAAGGTGGTAGGAAGAGGCTGTAGTTCTTCTATTAAGGGTCTTATTTTTTTTTTTTTTGTAGAATATGGCTGTTAAAAGCTTTCAGTCATGGACTTTTACGTTGGCAAGGATTGAATTCCTGGTGAATTTCTCTGAAGTGAAGGGGGCTTCTAGGTGGGTTAGTTTCTCTGGTGGGGGATGATGGGCAAGGAGGTATCTTGATCTATTGTGACAGGGTTATTGAAGGGGAGGGAGGGGGGAAATTGCGCCGGAGGAGGGAAGATTGTACAGAGTTGCATAGAAATCTCTAAAAGCCTTTAAACTATTTCCTATGTTTTAGAACGTACGTAGTTCCTGAACCCATTTTGATAGAGGGAATGTAAGATGCGATTTCCTGTATGCTTAATGCCACTCTGGCCGAATGTTTACATGGTTCGTTGCTCCATTGTAAAAGGTCTGGAACATTATTTGTGGATAGTCTTTTTGTTTATTGTCTAGGATTGAATTTAGTTCGTCTGACCTGGGGTACGTTCTCTCAGGGTTTTTAGTTGGACGTTTGCTTGTGTTTGTTGTCTAGGGCTGTAGTGAAGCGTAAGATTGAGTAATTTGTGTTCTGCATACATTTAGTCTGGCTCCGTGCTTCATAATATTCCTAAGGCAGTGGTGCGACCTATGGCCGGGTGCCAGGAGACGGCACTCGAGCCCTTCTGTGGGCACCCGGGATGTCAACCCCAGCGCACCAGACAGGACTCAAGGAATCTTCTGCAGTTCCAAGCAACTAACGGATGCTGCTTTCAGTAATTATATTAAAGGGATCCTATCGCTACATGGAATGTAGGAAGAGGGTTGAATGAGTAGATGGGGCCGAATCATAAAGAAGGATCTGCTGCTGGCTCCACGATTCTCTGTGTACAGGAGGGAAATGGAAAGAAGCTAAAATAGCAAATTTCCCATCGTGTCCTCAGGAGGCCAATATGATCGAACGTTTATGTTGAAGATCAGGGAGCAATAAGTACTGTTTACTTTTTGCTCGGCACCTCACAAAAATAAAATGGGGGGGGTTTTGGGTTTGAAGGTTGGGGACTCAGTCGCTAAAAGGTTCGCCATCAGGCCATAAGGGAACCTTTTAGCGTTTCCCCTAAGGGTAGTTGGGGTATGTGGGCTCCCGGCTATGATCGTTTTTAAAAGATTGAGGACGTGTTGTTTAAGTTCGCTTAGGCAAATTGGATCTTTCAAGAGAGATCGTTGAACTCAGTGGTATGGGCGTTTAGGGGGAGATAGGTGTGTAAAGTGCAAAAGACTGGGGCATGGTCTGTAGGTTATGAGAGGTCTTGTTGTGTTTTGTAGTGTGGCAAGAAGTTTGTGATGGAAAATAGATAGTATTCGATGTAGTATGTGGACAGATGAATAAAACGTTATAATCACTGTCGTCAGGGGTTTGGAGTCTTCAAGAGTCAATAGTTGCATGTGCGAAGGGATTTGATTCTGTTGATTTTGTTGAATGATACGGAAGATTTCCCTGATGAGTGTCTATGTGGCTTAAGGGCTAGTGAGGTCTCCAGTAAGGAACGAGGGAAGCCTCTAGAGAAAGAGCACAGGTCATCTAGTGTTTGTGTGAGGAAGGTGGTTTGATTTATATCGTAGCGTAAATGTTGGCAATTGTCTACAATTGTACCTTGTATGTAGCAACTTTCCATTTTAAGAAAATCTACCTTGCGTATTGTATTTTCTAGTTTCTAGTATTTGACATGTAAGTTTTTATGAATGAAGCATTGAGTTAAAATGACCATTTTATAGATATTGT
This sequence comes from Engystomops pustulosus, assembly GCA_019512145.1. Lineage (NCBI taxonomy): Eukaryota > Metazoa > Chordata > Amphibia > Anura > Leptodactylidae > Engystomops > Engystomops pustulosus. Next base: position 1,593,337 of record CM033648.1, on the reverse strand, counting down.
GGCACTGTCTGGTATTCTAGTGATCAACTGGAAAGGAGAATAGCAACTAGTGTTCAAACTTCCCTGCAGCGCAGTCCTACCCTAATGGGGTATTAGTGTAGGGACTGCGTATGATGGAGAATTAAAACGTTGCTTTTATTTCCACTCTGACCCTTAACTACCTGGCCCTTTTTGTTTTTTTCATTTCATTTTGCACTATATGCAATGGGCAGCCAAAGACTTCCTGGGCTCTGGAGAGGGCTCAGCCCGTGACGCCCCCTCCGGCACCGCACATGATCCATGACTTGCCACATCCGACGGCTGTCATCGCCAGACGTGATGCGCCTTCCGGTCCACATATGAAGCTCATCCTCGATCCGGAAGTCATTGGCTTGCGCTGAAACAGCATCAGGACAGTGTAGGCGATACTCGTCCAGAGTATAACACGCGTAGCCCCGCCAGTGCCGTATCAGTATGCTGACAGTCATGATGATGGTTGTACTCCCTGATGAACAAATATAAGGGGAAAAATGGTAAACCAGGGGGCGCGCGGGGGGTTAAGACATATTATAGGGATTTGGGTCAGACTGAGGTGTAAATAGGATCAGAGTGTGTTGATCTAGAAGTACAGAGAACACTCCCTAAGTAAGGCGTGAGAGGTGGAAGTTGATTGATTCACCTACATCTGGAGGTGCCAGTACTAAGGCTGAACATACGCTTAATAAGGGAATCAAGGGGGGGGGGGAGGGGGCTGTATCTAATGAATCCATAGGGTGGGAGGGGGGGGCTTTATATAAAAAACCATGAGGGGTTGGGGATGATTAAACTAGGGAATATTAGGGAACAGGAGACATGTTTAGGTTCTGAATTGTCTTAGTGCCGCCCGTTCAGTTCACTGCAAAGGGGCCCATGAGGCACGTCGCCCGGGGACTCCTGAATCTGAAAGAATACCTTTCCTTCCCATACACAAATATTGTGTACAAATTAAAAGATCCTTTAGCGTTTCAGGTTACCTAAGAGGTCCCATGTTGTAGTCTCAGTTGATAATTGTGATTTGGAGGGCCCTGCAGAAAGAAGGAGTGTCATTGCCTGCAGTGCCCCTACAGGCACAAAAAGGTATACAAAGTAGTAGTAGTAGTAGGAAACATTCGATGGGGCAATAATATGGGATGTTATCATAAACGCCTTGCACAAAAAAAACATAGGGGCAGATTACTTACCCGGTCCAGTCCGACCAGAGGCGGTCTCCAATGAGGATGCGGGTTCTGCCGGGTCCTAAGGTCTGTGCGCATGATTACTACCAGGTGTCACTGCTGCGCCGAGGTCTCGTGGAGTTAGCATTCTTCGTCCTGGGGCATGTGATGTGATCTTGCGAACACAAATTCTTTTTCACTCCGCAGTTGTCCGAATCAGTCAGGTGGTCCGACGGTACGGCCTCCCGATTTCTGTCGCGTGGAAAGCCGGCGCCGATTCGAAAAAAACATCGCCCAAATTTTGATACAGGTACGATCCTAAAGTGATAGACAGATGAATAAGGATTTACATTTAAAAAACACAAACTAAGTTCTAGACAAAAAAACAAGAAGAGAGAAAACGAGAAGATGACCGACAATATCATGTATAACGCTAATGCAAGATTAGTTCGTTTTTATGTTTATACCCAAAGGGAGACATCATGGTATCTAGAACCATTATCAACACGGCTATAGAGAGCTTATAGTGTCTCCAACTCTGGTGGGGTGAAGACTTTCCTTAATGACAAATGCTAGGGGACTGCAGGTTGCATGTGACTGAAGCCCATAAGTTCTGGACTGCACTGTACCATGTCATTAAGATTAATGGGGGTCATCTTACTAAGGCCCGATCCGCGTTTTCCCGACGCGGTTACCTGAATATTTCCGATTGCAATGATTTTCCCCAGAATGCCCGGATTTGGCCGCACGCGATCGGATGTGGCGGCAATCGGGCTGGCATGAACGCGACGGGAATCGGAGGGTGGCCCGCCGAACAAAATCCGACAAATCGGAAACAACGCGTCATTTAAAAAAAAAAAGTGGTCGCACGCGCCAGACCTTTTTACATGCACAGGAGAGGATCAGTGACCTCCGACGCAACTCGGCGGACCGCGGACGCAGCGCGAATCTGATGGACTTCGGGCGAAGGACCATTCAGGAATCCCTGGAAGACCCGATCGCTCGTCGAGAAGCCGCCGCGGGAACGCTGAATGGACCAGGTAAGTAAATGTGCCCAATGTATCACAGGGGCTTGTTGGTTAGCATACGTCTTGCCAGCGTGGGACCTGGGTCACGTACCAGGGTCAAACATTTGCTTTGAGTTTGTATATCCCTCCATGTATGAGTGGGGTTCCTCCAGGTCCTCCTGTTTCCTCCACACTCCAAACACATACTGGTTGTTGCATAAAATTGGAGCTCATTGGGGAAGGGACTGGGTTGGCAGTCGTGCAGCGTGCATAAAAATGTGTGCGCTATATAAATAATGGGATTATTTATTGTATGCATAGTGCCACCCTTACATAGAGATGTTACAGGCGAGCATCTAGTGACATAAATAACATTGTAACTCTGTTAAATGAAGTTCTAGTGCCGGAGTGTCATTAATGGTGTGGTTGTGAGAAGATGGTTGTGGGGTGATGGAAAGTAGCACGTACTGGCATAGTCTGGAGCAAAACCTGGAAGGAAAAACTCTCGGGTATAACCAGGTTTAGTATTTTATTGGATCATTGATGAGTGACAGGACGCTGCTGAGGGTGCATCCCCTTTTGGCAACGACCTTGCATCGTAGTCCATTTTTATCACTAGAGCGTATTGGAAGATGTTTCAGTATATGTTAATTCTGTAAAACTTTGTGACTAAATTGTAAGACAATACAGGTGCGCTATGCATATACTGTGTTTTTTTGCGCGGAAAGTTTTCTGGAGCAAGGCATTGACGATCTTCTGTATGGCAATATCTCTAGCCCTGGTCATACCCATAGACAGAACCTCCCTGTCCATCTGTGTAAATAATGGGGCAGATTTCTTACCCGAGGTCCATTGCGATTTCCTCCAGTGCACGTCTCTGCGCTGGATTCGGGTTCAGCCGGGATTTCAGTAAGGCAGTTCTCCGACGTCACCAGGTGGCGCTGCTGCGCTGGGGGGGGGGACGTTCCCCGGAATGCATCCAAGTACACGGCCTATTCCTAGTGAAGGTAAGTGCAAAGCTCCGCGACACTTTTTTTTTTTTAAATGCTGGCGTTTTTTCCAAAATCCGTCGGGTTTCGTTCGGCCACGCCCCCGATTTCCGTCGCGTGCATGCCAGCGCCGATGCGCCACAAATCATCAACGTCGCCGAAATCATGGGGGACAATACAGGGGGGAAAATCACGCGCAAATGGAAATATTCGGTTTAAACACAGTCGGGAATACGCGAATCGGGCCCTTAGTAATGACCCCCAATTGATGGAGCGGCTTGTGCTTTTCAATCCATTTGGGGTCTGTTGTGACTTCTTTTAGATTTTTCTTTTTTTTGTGAGATCGGAGGGCAAGTGATGAGGTGCCGATCAGATGAATCGCCTCTGAGGAGTGAAAACTAACATGACTGGTAGAGTTGGACCTGCTCTTTTTTTCTTTTAGTTTGGATATAGTTTTGTGCAAGGAAGCTACCACTGTTCCCAACTTCATCTTGTGAGTAATCAAAACTTCGGTAGGAATTTTTCCTTAGTAATCATCATTTTCATCTTCCACAATTTGAGACTTTTTTTCCAATGTCATTTACCCTCATCCGAAGCAATAACTTATAATTATTCATAGTTCTCATGACTAAGGATGTTATACGCATCGCAACGCGTTGGATGCATATGGAATATTGGAGCGGGCTCCCTGTGGTAAACAAGGAGAAATAAGCGAATGGAGGGAGGGAGTGGAAGGGCCTTCCACTTTCGCCCCTTTCTAATGTACTCTCCAAAACTCCCTTTCTCCCCCTCCGCTCTTCGTACTTCTTCGCCCTTCCACTCCCTCCCCAGCCCCACTCCGAACGTCACCCAGCGCCTATTTAACCCTCCCTTCGACCTCACCATCCCACCAGTCTCCTACTCCAGTCTACTCAGTTCTTCGTCCTCTCCACCCTTTCCACAGCCACCACGCGTCCCCCGCTCACCCTATTCATGTCATATTTTTCTTCCTCGTTCCTACCCTATCCCCCGACTCATCTCTTCTTTCACCATAACACTTACTCCTTAGTCTTGCCTGGCACCCGCAACCTCCACTTCCCCCACTACGTCTTGTAAAACTACATCCAATGCGGTCCATGGCTCTCTCCTACGCCCCCACCCCGGACCCTCACCCCCTTGAGATCCGCCCATGCACCACGACCTCCCCCCCATAGTGCCTCTAATTCTGTACTCCTCTCCGCTAAAAGAAAGCGGAATCGCCTGGGACCAAACCCCCTTATGCGCGCAAGGAACGTCATGGGCCAAGGAATGATCCATCTAATCCCGTCAACTCATTCCAAGGAAAGAAGGAAACGCATCCACATTATTCAGGTAATTCCCCTGCTGGCGACCGCAATACCGGAAAACATGCAATGATAGGGGCGTCACGAATCCTCATCTCCCCTCACCTCCAACCCTGCCATCCCGAGCCCAACCGGCAACGGGCCTGGAATGTGGGATACCCACAAGAGATATCGTGATAGACCCCAAGCCCAGTTTCTGTCGAGACACCTCCCTCATGCGCGCAACCCACAGTCCCTTCAGTGCCACGCAGGTTGCGGAACGCGGTGTCTAGGCCTCACACATGCCGGTATAGGGGAGGCTTCACTCTCTTCACCGAGCAGGCACGTAAAAAAGTGTGCGATAATTACAAAACTCGTCGATAATCGAAATATATTATCCTATACCTCCTCATGCACGAGAGCCCCTGGTACCAGACCTTACTGCCGCTGTATAACTTCTCCCTTTTAACTGTTTTCTTGCCCCCCCCTCTTATTCCATCGACAACCCACATCAAGAACTTGGTATCCAATGCCGAATTTTTCCCAACCCTCGTGGGTCACAATTGCCACAATTGTACTATCTCCCAACGCTAACTTATACCCCATCCAGATTACTCTCCCCACCCCCCCCTTACCCAATCTACTATCGCATCCAAAAATGGATGGGAGTGCTCCCCAACACCCCATTCCATCATTACTCTGAAGCTTTCGAATCAGTCCAACGATTACCACAGTTAAACTAGCATTCCACCCTGTGGCCTTCCCGGCCACGGATAACCAAAGAAACGCCAATCCAAACTGTGGATACTCCCATTTCAACGGTCACATCCACATCCAGGGTACAAGAACACGGAGACAACATCACCCACGCGACGCCGCGCCATCACCCCCCAGTCTCCACCCCCCAAACCTCCTCGACGGACAACCAAATGCAACCACAATACCAACGGCCCACCAGCGAAGCGGGCAGGGATATACAAAAACCGTGCCGAAGTGAGATCCGCGTAACCTTAGCAAATAAGCCCCATGATCTTTCTGCATCAGTGAAATGTGCAGATCGGGATAAGGAAAACATGGCCGCCGCCCTGTTAAAGACGGGGCTTCTTATTAAGGTCGCGCGGTTGGCCCAACTTTCCGACGTTTTTGGGATTGCCAGATTTGACAGGTATTTAACTGGGGTCTTGCATGGATTTGTGTCGCACTTGATGGAGTGGCGCCAGCTGTGCTGGGTTGTCAGTGACCAACAAATTGTGGGCGATTCCGATCAGTCGAACTAAGCGCGGAGTGGGAGTTCAACTTTCAAATGGGTCGCCAGCAATGCACTATGCACTAGGAGAAGCAGGTGCACTCGGGGGACCTGCGCGGGGAAGCGACAACATGCAAGAAATCGGGCGCACAGATTTTGGTGAATTGCGGCACAAAGGCTTATCGTCCGACAATGCACTTTCAGTGAACTCCTACAGAAGGGTAAGTAAATGTGCCCAGTGTCATCAATGGAACATGGGGGGAGGGGGTGTCCGCCAAAAAACTACAGAACACTCATTGTAGTGCTTTGTAACCATTTTAAATGAAAATTCTATTTTGGGAATAAGATCATGGTGTATTTCGTCAGGTTAGATAGAATGAATATCTCCTGCTGTGCGGGGTTAAAGGTGCGTCAGGGTCAGGTGAATACCCGCCAATAAAATGGATTTACAATCACAAACTGGGAAGTATCTATGAGGATGATAAGGTTAGGGCATATATAAAGTACAGCTAGAACACGGCTAAAATATGTACAGAATGTGGCCTACATTTAAGAAGATTAACGCCACTTAGAGGATGACACAAATCTTCGTAGTTTATACTGAACAAGCCATATTGTATTAACAAGTGCTCCATCCGACTGTCAAAAGCCGCCACTCATGTACATAGGCTGTGAATGGTATTTGCAGCTCAGTTCTATTGAAGTAATGGGGGTTCATTTACTAAGGACCGGTTCGTGTTTCCCGCGTTGTTACCCGAATATTTCCGATTTGCCCGATTTCCCCTGAATTGCCCGAGGTGTGGTGGCACGCGATCGGTTGTGGCGCATCGGCAACGGCTACACGACAACGGCAATCGGGGGGGGGGGGCGTGGCCAAACGGAAAAACCGCGCTCGGGAAAAAAACCGCGCATAGTTAAAAAAAAAATAAATCTGTCGAGGAGCTTGCCCTTACCTTCACTCAGCCCGGCTCGTGTATTCCAGGGCGTTCCGATGGTTTAGCGCCAGCAGAGCCGACTGGTGAAGGCGGATGGTACTACCTTAATGAATCCGGCCGGGACCCGGATCAGCGCAGAGACCGCGCCGCCGGGATCGAGAATGGCCCAGGGATAAGAAATCTGCCCCAATATGTAACAGATTGCAATACCTACACATATATATAAATATATATCTATTATATATATATATAGATATATTATAATATTATACATTCTTCACATAGAGCCACTTTTACTTTTGGGTCGTATGTGGACTTGCGGTCAGATCATTCAGTGAAATTATATTTTCAGTATTATATTTTTGGATGTAGAACAACGCCTGGATTTGGATCAGTATCATGTGGAGGGTTGTATTGCACCTTATTGCTTAGTACATAATCCCGAACCTGTACAAAGGTCACAGAGTTGATAGTATTGACCGAAAAAAATTTTTTTTTTTTTTTTTTTCATTCCCAATCCCACAAAAATACCCCATATCATGGCCACTAACCTTCTAATGCTGTAAATGCTGGCAACTGCCCTGTAATCCATCATTAGGGCTGATTATACCAGATGAGGATAATTCTGGGCCTTCTGGTTTTGGATTACATGAAGTTAATTGTACGAGTTATATCCTAAGGGTTCAGTGCTGCTATACAGGAGGACCCTTAAAGGGGCTGGCCATGTTCATGTTTTTTGTAATGGTAGGGGACAAAGTGTACAGTAATTTACCAAAATCAGTATATTTCTGGATATGTAAAGTGAAGCCTCCTGTCGGCAGATGGAGGGTCATGTGATCTCTATCTGACACATGAAACAATTCGCCCTGCCAGGACCTTATGATAGTAGTCAGAATATAAGATCGGTCGATTGCTAATGGACATTCACAGGGACACTCCATCTGCAGCCATTGTATTTTTTATATCTATGGGCAGATTAATCCACATTAGGGGCAGTTGTATTGTTAGTGCGCTTGTTAGTCTTACTTTAGCCTGCATTATCCCAATGTTGGCAGCTATGATGAAGCCAAGTGTACGAAGGAGGAGATGCTTCTCTCCACTTTGATAAGTGACTCATATCCATGCTTCATCTCTGGGGGCTCAGCCACAGTGAGCTTGGGGTAGTCTTTACCTCTCTCAACAAGACTCTTCTCATGATGATTAGTTTGGCTGGACGGCCTCCATTTAGGATTATAGAGGTCCCAGTGCTCTTAGGAACCTGATTACTGCAGAATTCATTTGCAAAACTTGGCAGATCTGGGTCTTGCCACATAGTCTCAGAGCTCCATGGGCAGTTTCTTAGACCTCATGATTCTCATGTGCTCTGACCTGCACTGTGAGTGTGAGGTGTTACATACACAGGTGTGTGCCTTCCTAATCAAGTCCAAGCAGTTTAATTAAACACAGCTGGACTCCAGGTGAATGAGTAGAACCATCTCAAGGAAGGATGCAGAAGAGGAATGGTCACATGTAAATACATATGAGGTCACGCAAAGGGGGTGAATACATTAGGACCAGGGATATTCAGTTTTTTTGTTTAATAAATTAGCAAAATATCTAAATTTGATTTTTTCTGTCAAAATATGGGGGGAGAGTGATATAGTATATATATAGAATAAAAAAATTATATCGATATATTTAATTTGTAGGAATCTCTCTCATATCTATCTCATATACATCATCTCTATAATATCTACATAAAAATATAATCTCGTCATATCTACCTACCTACGTACGTACTACCTTTCTTTTATCTCGAAATTCCTAATCATCTATCAAAATTGCTTAATTATAAATTTCCTCCCCTCGTTAATGTGAATTCAGTCTCAGCCGTCACAGGTAGCGCAGCAGATGTAACAGTACAAAAATAAGAAGGATGGATGTTTTTGGGTGTGCGCAAGCAGGATAGTGAAGGAGGGATACGATAAGTTAAAGGAAACTGCATGCCCGGAGCCGCAACGTGGGAGGAAATCGGAATAAGACAAATAAAAGGAAACAGGTCAGGAGGCGACATCTAAGGACTTCAGTCACATCGAGATGGAAACTGGTCCACTGGATATGAAGGGCGCCTGCTCCGAAGGTGAACATACTATGAGCAGGTGAGAGGATAGTCTTTATTCCATAGGAAAGCGGAGTTACCACTCGTGGTCCCTCCCATTGTCTATGAGAAGGCCGGTGACTGGTGACCAGGTGTATCTATTCAGGGGCCAAACGTGGAGAGTCACTGGTATCTGGGATATATCTAGGACCTATGATGATGGCACCCCTTGGACATACCATGCAGAGGCTTAGACTTCAGAAGCTGGTAATCAGGAGGCCCTGAGGGTTTTTCTAGACTTCTGTGCTGTCATTTCAACCAAGAAGCTGTTATATATAGTTACTTCCTGTGGTAATGGTCCATGCTCATGTGATGTCACCACAGGTGCACGGATCCTTTATCCCTGGTAATGTGATGGCACACAGGTGAGGTCTTTATCCCTGGTCAGTTATGCACACAGGTGCCAAGGGTCCTTATATCCCCTGGATGTGATGGCACAAAGGGCCACCAAGCCGTGCACTGTGTGAATCACATATAACCAGGAGTTGTAACAAAGCAGTGCACCTGTGGGATATAACATATGACCCAGGGATATAAGGAGCCGTGCAACTGTGTGACATCACATGACCAGGGATGGGATATAAGGGTAGCCGTGCAACCTGTGTGAATCACATGACCAGGGATATAAGGAGCAGGCACCTGGTGGACATCACCTAACAGGTAGGTAACAAGCCGCTGCTTGCACCTGTGTGATATACACATGACCAGGGATATAAGGAGCCGTTGCACCTGTGGTGACATCATAAAAACAGGGTATGTAACAAGCCGTGACCGTGTGTGTGAACATCAATAACCAAGGTATGTAACAAGCCGTGCACTGTGGATATCACAATGACTAGGAATATAACCATGGGTCAGGGGACGGGATGCCACAGGAAAGAAGTAAGCAATGAAGCTTCCCTTTAAATGACAGCAAGCGAGATCTACAAAGAGAAAGTATATTGGGAAAATTGTGTAACTTTTCATTACACAAACAATAGTAATTATCTGCTGAACGTGGACGACCCCTTTTAACTAAAGGGACCAGTATTTTATTATTCTTATTATTCTTATACTTTTATATGCAAAAATCCGTAAAAAAGCTATAGAAAAACATAAAAAACCTGTATAATCCATTAATTTTTTTCTACCCAGAATCTCGTGTCATGTCCGGAGCAGAAGCCTCCTTTATCCCTATCAATCTTTGATGTTAAAATGATGGTCGATATGCTTAAGCAAACAGGCGTATATATCAGCGCTGAGCAAATAATCCTGTGAGAATTTACCGCACGTCCACAGTGTGTAAGCGGGAGCTATAACAACTGCTGTAAATATTCGCTTCTTCTATCTGATCGGATATGATCCCTGTGATAGTTTCTCATAAAAGTGCTATTTATAGGAAAAAAAAAAATAATCTGATTAATAAAGCCAAAAACTGCAACGTAATGAAGCCGGAAGTCTCTTCGGTAGAGTCGTCAGTGGTTGAGGGAGTGCACCTGTAGTAACTAACCGATATACGTCTGCTACGAGCAGACCTAGAAAGCCATGATCACATTAATTATCCTCACTCTGTTACCCTAGTAATCAGATTTTTTTAAAAAACAGTTATTCAGGTGGAGGACGTTATGAGAGACGGTCCTTACATGACTCTAATAATTATTAGCACAGATGGATCTATAATCAGGATATGATGGGCGGGGATCAACGTAAGGATAATCCAGCAGCAATATCCGAAAGAGATGATTCATGTATACTGGGAATGTGTAACTGTGAATGGGGGAGTAATCTGTATCTATCTCCCTATTACTAAGCGATCGATTAGCTATATATCTATGCTATAATCTATCGATCTATGCTGGATCTATCGAACTATCTCAGATCTTCATCGAGTGCGCATAGCGATCGCAGAGCGATCGATGGAGCGAGCAGAGCGAGCGAGCGATCTAGCGCATATCTATGCGTGCAGAGCGAGCGAGCGCGAGCGATCGTCCGAGCGAGCTAGCGCTAAGCGATCTATCTTCTATCTATCTAATATCCGGAGATCTATGAGAGCGAGCAGCGAGATCTCTAGCATCTTATCGATCTAGCTGACGCATATCGATCGAGCTGACGAGTTCTAATATCTAGGCGCTATAGATATATCTATCTATCTATCTATCTATCTATCTATATCTTCTATCTCATATTATCTATATATATCATATCTATCTATCTTCTAATATCGATCTATGCCTCTATCTTTTATGCGGGTGTGAGCTGGACACATGTGTCACCATATCCCCCCATGCCGCTATTGCCGTCTATGGGGAAGTACTTGCGGCCGCAAATTCTACACCAGACCAGAGCCCTCTTATAAATCTGGTGGGTGCTGGGGGCGGGAATTACATCAAATAAATATCCCATAATATGTATATATATATATATATATATATATATATATATATATATATAGATGTTTTTTTTTTGTCCTATAACAGGTATGAGGTTCGGGAAGATAGAAGTCAAATTGATATAATGGGTCTGAAGCAGTTGAGGTTTTTGTGATGCGGGTCTGTAGCAGCTAAGGTATTACATGAGGGTTCCTCAGCAGCAAGTGTCTGATGCTGAGGTTGTGCAGAAGCTCAGGTGGTATTGTGGGGTTCTGCAGCAGCTGAGGTGTTGCGTATGATGAAGTCTGCAGCCGTGGAATGTGTATGAGATGTGTGCAGAAGGAGGTGTGTATGAGAGGTTTCTTGCAGCAGCGGAGTGCATATGACGATGTCTGCAGCAGTTTGAGGTGTTTATGATGAGTTCTGCAGCAGCGGACGTGTGTATGATGATGTTCTGGCAGACAGCTGAGTTGTTGTATGATGATGTTCTGCAGCTGAGGTGTGTTGATTTTGATGTTTTCTGCAGCAGCTGATGTGTGTATTATGATGTTCCGAAGCAGTTGAGGGTCAGTCTAACATTTGACTACATATATAAACATGTGGATGATTAACCTTGTATCTCCTCCCTCTCTGGAGATATTTTTCACTCTTCTCTCCAAGATTGGGGCTAATGGTCGGTCATGGGGATGCTAGGACATGTCCCTTACTGGAGAGCTGGGCCGTTCTGGAAGTCTCAAATATGCCTACAGGTGAGAGGAGTATGTACACCACAAAAAATCAGGACACACCTTTAAGAGATAAGGGAACTCCTAAGTAAAAAAGCTTTAAAGTACATTTAATAAAAAGGGAATTGTCAGCAGTAGTTAGTATCAAGCCGACTGCAGCACACTGTTAGCGTATGTCCCATGGATGAGATGCTGTAATCAGACTTGTGTAGGCTGTTAGTAGAAGCCAGGACTGTGGAGAAATTGGTTGTAGAGCCAGTCAAATACACAAGAGCATAAGGGTTACATAGAAACTGGCGCAGACACTTGGCGTGTGGCCAGGACACCAGGGGTCTCGCTCCGTATTGATCTCCTTTAGTTCTTCAGCGAGGCGACCTTAAGAAGATCTGCATTAGGCGAAGACTAAAAAACCTGGAGGTGGTCCGCTCGTGCAGGGTTTGGTAATGGAGTAGGTCCAGGGTGTTATGAGGTATGTGACGCGTAGCTAACGTACTCTATACAAGGAGTTGGGTGTATGTTATGGCCGGACATCCGGTTATATGGGGAATGTTTATAAGGCAGGTTATTGATGCCGTCAAGCGGCTAATGTGCAGAAAAACGTCACAAATGGTGGCCTCACCTTATTTATACAGTGATGGGATTTGGATATCATCAAGAATGGTTCCAGACTTTGCACCTCAGTAGTGACCCATCACTGTCCTGACCTCTTCCTGGCCCCATTACTAGTATAACTCATCTATTCTTGTTGCATGAATCCTAGGCCCTGTCTCTGACCACGTTCGCTCTGCATGCTCCCTTGCGTTCCCACAATTGTTCAAATGTCACTAAAAATACGACTTCTTAACGGAGCCACCTGGTAGTACTCTGCAACAAATATCCACATCCCCCCGTATGTATTGTAAATAGCGATAAGGCGGGAAACCACCATCATAATGTGAGAGTCACCAACAAAAGACATATCGGTTCGTGACCCAGGGGTCTGCACCCATCTGCATACAGCCCCTTTCATAGTGCCACCCTCCATAGAAATTTGTGGGGGAATGAAGAAAATGGACTATATTTGAGGGGCCAAACCTGGTTCCCGTTGATTAGCAGTAATGGCAGCTAATAAAGTTAAATTGACGGGTTGTTTGGTTCTGACGTCCAGTGTTGTACTAATTAGCTTGACCACTACATGGAATACGAAACCAAAAAACCCAGAACGCAGGATGTACAAGAACGAGTGAGTGAAAATGTTTATACACAATTAACATTCTACTATGCCTTGACCCCCATTACCTGGAACACACTGTACTTTGGTGCCACTTATGGGCGTCGGCAAGAAGGCCAGTGCACTCCTCTTTAGTCCAGATCCACACGAGTGAGGAGGAGAGGGTGCACTGGACCTCATACCGCGCCATTGTGCAATGGATGCTCATTGCATATAAAATGAGATGTATTTGCATTCAGGCCCACAGATCTGTAAGGAAAGCTCACGGATTGCCGGGATGCTTTTCCACTAAGGAGTATATTTCATTTCCAGTCCGTAATATTGATTAATACATGGCTGATGCACTTCTGTTGTACGGGCAATATTACCGGTAGTTCTGTGAATAAGTATGAACCAATGGACAATGAGGCAGCCAGACAATGGTAACACACCTAAGCGTAAACTCTCATGGGATAGTATTTCCTGAAGCATGACAAGTACAAGGACTGAGAGGGTGGACGTTAACCGAACAGCCTGAACACCCCACCATTCAGAGACGCTGCAGCGATTGATGAAAAATGATCTCACCCAAGTTCTGGACAAGCACCCGTCAACCAAATGGGTCCTATGGATCAGATGAGGTAAAGGAACATACATGTAGTACAAAAAAAAAAAAAAAGAGGTCAATCGCTTATACAGCGCTGCCATAAAGCGCACACACTGAGGAGAGCGATGCTGTGCTGTCGCACGGCCCATAATACTGCCGGTCCCCACTGCCGCGTGGATGGAGGCCCATCTGCACACGGATCTACTAACTCGATGGCTGCTGGTGTAACTACGACCACCAGGGAGTAGAGGAATGTTGCGGTGGCCACGTGTACATGTGCCACAAAGATGAGCATTTTATGCTAACTCTTATCCCTTTCTGGGTCCTAGATCAGACAGAGAAGGTGGGCTATTACAGCCCCATTATAGAAGTACTTGGAGAGGGGAGGGTTAGTAGAAGATGATCAGCAGCTGAGGTGACAGAGGAGAAAGGTGCTGCAGCTCACGATTAAGCTATTTCTCATCAAATCTCATAGCTCGTACTATGTATTATAATGTGAGTGAGGAGAGGCAGAGATGGAGGCTGCTGGGCAAGGCAATCGTAAGTTCTCTCTTACCCCAAATGCTTTATCTCACATCAGACCACTTCTCTTTAATGTCCTTTATGATAATAAAGGAGAGAGATAAAGAAAAAGGCTTCTAAAGCTAATGAAATTTATATCATATCCAAAGGCTTTTCACTTAACATCAGAATTGGTTTATAAATGTCTATAATTCCTTATAATCTTTGATTGATTTTTCGAGGAAGAGGGAAGAGAGAAAAGACGAGAACAGATCAAAGGGGCAGGTTTATTTTATATTACCCGGTCCATTTGCGATCCGCGGCAGCGTGTCTTGGGTGGATTGGGTCTTCCAGCGATTCAACAAGGGCAGAAAGATCAGGACAAAAGGAGCAGGATTGAATCGGAACGGACGAATGCATGGCTCCTAGCCACCATTCCACCGAATGCCTGAAAATTTTTACCGGCTATTCTGGTGAAGGTAAGTGCAGTCCCGCAATTTCTTTTTTTTTTTTAGAATTGCGGACGGTTTTTTCCGAATCCGTCAGGTTTTACGTTGTGCCACTACCCCAATTTACCCCGAGTGACATGGAGGCGCCGATGCGGCAAAATCCCGGGGCAATACAGGGAAAATCGGCGCAAATCAGAATATATTCGTGGTAAACGTCAGGAAACCGCCGAATCGGGCCCTTAATAAATGACCCCAAGAGAGAGTTCACTGTAGATAAAGTAAGTTCTATCTTTCCTACAGTGCTTTTTTCCTTCACAATAAGCTGAGATTTTCTATAGAAACTTACTATGTGCACCAGTGAACTCTTTCTCTGTCTCGTTTCTACATTATGAGAAGCAAGGTTCTATCTTCACCAAGTGATTTTATTCCAAATCAGGATAGGTTGATACTTCTCGTAAGTCTTATATAATATTTTAGATTATTTTTAGAAAGGGAGGGATACAGAGACAATGTTTACTGAAGATAGTAGTAAGTTTCTATCTTACCACAAGCTGCTTTATATTATATCCAGATAGGTTGATTAATTCTCTGTATGGCCTTAACAGTGCGGTGGCGAACCTAATGGCACGGGTTGGGGTTTTTGCCAGACGTGGAACTCAGAGCCCCTTTCTGTGGGCATCAGGCCTTCCCCCAGGACGAGTTCCCAACAGGACCAATCCCACCAAATTTCCGCCAGCCTAGCAACTTAGGAGTGGCTGCGCTTAGCACTTATTTTACGCGACACTTCCATGAAACTGTTTGAACTGCTTGAAAAGTGAGAAAGGTGTTGACAAAAAGTCCATATATTTTGGAGTTCATCCTGCTGGACCCCCATCTTGCCTGTACAGAGAGACACATGGAAAGGATACCATCTGAATTTTCCCTCCTCCTCCTTCAACTTGATTGGTAGCCTCAGGTGGCCGCATACGATTGAAAGAGTGGAAAGAACAGGTAGGCAAATAAGTTACTGCTTAAAAGTGCCCGTGGCACTTACGGGTAAATAAGGGGATTTGAGTTGTATGGTGCACTCGGGTCTCTAAAACGGTTCGCCCTACTGGCCTATATGATCTGCTGGGTGCCTCTGAGTAAGATTGAGAGTGCAGTGTATGGGAGACATTCTAGCAGCCGGTATCCAGTCACAGATAACTGAGAATTAGAGCCTGCAGAGAGGAAACATGCTAGAGAACTTGTTTTGCAGGGATTCTCATATTAAACATAGACTGAATATAGTGATATTTATCCCTTTATAACGGATTGTGTTGTTCTTTATAGGTTTGACCATCTACGGGAAGGGCAGGATTCCAAGTCTTGGCTAAATATTAACAAGGAGAGGAGACTTGGGTAAGATTAGCGTTCCTTGGTTCACCTGGAAGGCTGTGGTCAACCTTCTCCACAGTCATGTTCACTCAGAAGAAGAGGCTCATGTGGGGATGATATGCTGAGAAAGTGAGAATAGCAAAAAGCATTTGGGTTTTCAAAGGTTAAGTGGCACTGGAATGGTTGAAAAAAATACAACAGCCAACAGAGTGGAAAGGGGGGGTGGTCCATAAGACCCGGAGCCAATATCATGGCATATGATCCAGCAGCAGCAGCAGAGAGTATATAGTCCGTGCAGGAGGCAAGTAGTGACCTCACCATTTCATTGATATTCAGTGGTTTAAAAGTAAGGTAGGTAAGCACAATGGGGCCGATTTACTACCCGGCCATTCGCAGATCCAGCGGTTGCGTTCTCTGCGGCGGTGGATTCGGGTCCGGCAAGGGTTCACTAAGGTAGTTCCTCCGAGTCCACCAAGGTGGGTGGCTGCTGCTGCGTGAAGTCGCTGATAAAAGCAACTCAAGTTCACTGGCCTATTTCCTGGTGAAGGTAAGTGCAAGCTCCCGCGGACACTGTTTGTTTTTTAAATGCGACGGTTGTTTCCGAATTCCGGTGGGTTCTTTTGGTCGGCAAGCCCCCATTTCCGTTGCCGCGTGATGCCAGCGCCGATGTTTGAGCGCCAAAATCTGATCGCGCCTTGTGACAAAATCTTCCCGGAGGGCAAATACAGGAAAAATGGCGCAAAATGTAAATATTCGGTAACACGTCGGGAAAACGCGAAATTGGGACCCTTAGTAAATGACCCCCAATGTTCTGCGGAGGTAGATTGTATAAAAATATTGTTGAAAATAAACCAAAGGCGTCCCGAAACGTTGTGAAAAAAATCTAGAAGACGTAATGTATGATGAACAATATGTGATCTGGCGCATGAGACGCATGGATCGGTAAAGAAGCAGCGGGTGTTCTGCATTGTTTACATGTAAAACACTGGGTGCTCGGCACTGATCACATGCGTTTCAGTGGAAGCGCAAACAGATCAGGACGCGTCTTCTGTAGGATTTAAAGGGCTGTCTGGAATAGCAAGTTGGGTACTTGTCCACCTGGGGTAAGGCCAGAGATGCGACCCACAGCGGATGAACTGAGGACCGTCACTGATAGTAGTTTGTGTGGACGTGGGTGCGGAACTTACTAGACAACATCCGAGAATCACATTAGGAGGGGGTGATCCCTCCCCTCTCCATAGAGATGGACATGTCCTATATTTTCCTTGTGTACGGAGCGAGTACGGTCCAATGTGTGCAGACAACGTTCGCTTGTGCGGCATGTAAACCTATGGGGGATTGTTATGTATGGCTGCAAGCGGTACCACTGGTTGGCTCTACGGCTTAGGAGGGGCAGCAGTGAAAGGGTCCCTGCCCAATGAAGGGGATGTGAGGAAGGCACACTTCAGTGGGGCAGGAATCTTCTCTTTGTTACCCTTACAGCAGTCTCACTGCGCAGTAGAAAAAAACACTACCTGCCCGCCGTCAGGAAGTGTTGTTTGTACTGGGGCAAGTGTGCAGGCAGAGGGGGGTTACCCATCTAGGCGCCCACCACCACTCATAGAGGAGAACTGGCGGAATGGAAGCTCCGGGAGCAGCCATTGCACGGGCACTTCGGAGTATGAGTGGCTGATTTTGCAGGAGGCAGTGAACTGACCAATCGTTCGTTAATGGAGCCAAGGTACAGTAATGTCAGGCCATATAAATAATATTACCTTGAATAGGTCTTAGGAGACGATCTGAAGGAGCCTAATATTAGGGACTGGTGGCAGGTCCTTGTGATGCCAATTTAATAAATTAATGAGTTCCAAGCATAGATGAATCTTGTATACACGAGCAGCGATGGGGTCTGGGTTTAAGCCCCCCACCCCAGGATCAACATCTTGCAAGAGTTTGTATTGTTCTCTCCGTAGTTTGCATGGGTTTCTCGGGGTCCCTCTGGTTTCCTCCCACAACTACCGAAGAATGGTGGTGATTAGATTGTGAGCCCACAATGGGGGCAGGGACCAGTTTTGCCACTCGTGCCAGCGCAATCTTGTGGTTATATAAAGAACAGGAATTATCATTATAGTATGATAATACAAACTGGTTTTGCTTTTATGCTTGTAAACACCTCACCCGTGAAAAAGATCCTTCCCGTGAGCTGCTGGGATCACGAAAGCTCGTCTCTCCCGGTCCTCTGGCTCTACAATGGAAATTTATATACTGGCAGAAACACGGTGAGACTGTACACCATCACATCTCTCATATCAAGAAATTAAAAGAGAAAAGAAAATAGCAGGGAAGTAGAAGTGTATGTGAAAATAGAGGGCGGGGTCCCACCCAGATAGGGTGCCATCCTGTAACAATTTATATGAGGCCCCAAGATATGAGGGAGAACCCACAAAATTACACGTGCTGCGTGCAC
Organism: Engystomops pustulosus; assembly: GCA_019512145.1. Taxonomy (NCBI): domain Eukaryota; kingdom Metazoa; phylum Chordata; class Amphibia; order Anura; family Leptodactylidae; genus Engystomops; species Engystomops pustulosus. Next base: position 1,574,929 of record CM033648.1, on the reverse strand, counting down.
AGACGGGTCGGGCGCGCGCAGTCCTGTGTTATGTCCTCACAAGATGTTTTGACTATCCAGGGTCGCCCTAGCAATTTTGGGACCTCCGAACTGACCAAGGTTTTTGACCCCCCCAATCCTTTAGTTCCCAACTGTGGTGCCTATTATTCCCATCACTATAAGTGTGATAAATTGTTTTTCCTAAAAAGAATAAGAGATAACGGAAGTCGCTGAGGAAAAAAGATTAATGTTAGCCAACGTCTAGCCCCCCAAAATTATTTATATTTACTGCATCCCCTGAATGGTTACATACAGCACCCCCAATTCATTAATTGGGGTTTTGTATTCATTATAACACAAAATACATTAAACAGTGCATATAACCAGTTATACTTTGTGCCACAGCACACCCCCGGGGCTATAAGTAGCCCCCTCACATTACCCCAGCTACATAGGGTAGCCCCAAACCGACCCCTCCAAGTGATAGGTAGCCCCCAATGTCCCTCAGAGATAAGTAATGCGCATGCCCTCAGTCAGAGATGTGCAAACTGTACATGTCTCCTCAGTAGTAGGTAGCCCCACAATAGTGCTTAAGTAGATAGGCAGCCCGTCCGCACATTGTTCCTCGTTGATAGGTAGCCTCTGCAAATCTCTCTAAATATAGGTAGCACTTGCACATGGCCCCTCAGTATATAGGTAGCACTTGCACATGCCCCTCAGTAGATAGGTAGCCCCACACATGTCCCTCAGCAGATAGGTAACCCCTACACACATGGTCCTCAGTAGAGGTGCCTCTGCAAATGTCCTCAATATAGGGCCTCTGAACATGTCCCTTAGTAGATAGGTAGGCTCTGGCACATGGCCTAGTATATGAGTTAGCACTGCGCATGTCCCTTAGTAGATACAGTGGCACTGCACTGCCCCTCAGTAGAAAAGTAGCATCATGCGCATGCCCACTCAGTAGATATGTCGCAACTGTAACATGTCCCTCAGTAGATTGTCGCAACTGTAATGCCCCTCAGTAGATAGGTAGCTCACCAATGTCACTCTAAGTAGAAGGCAGTCCTGCACATGTTCCTCAGTTGATAGGATAGCCTCTGAAAATCTTCCTCACTATAGGAGCCACTTGCACAGCCCCTCAGTAGATAGGTAGCCTCTGACATGTCCCTCAGTATGATAGTAGCCCCACACATGTCCCTCAGTAGAAGGTAGCCCCACACACATTTCAGTACATGGTAGCCCTTGCAATGTTCCTCAGTAGATGGTAGCCTCTGCAAATGTTCCTCAGATGGTAGCCTCTGAACATGCCTTAGTAGAAGGTAGCCTCTGCACATGTCCATCAGGATATGGTAGCACCTGGCATGTCCCAGAGATAAGTAGCTATGCCGCATGCCCCTCAGTAGATATGTCACAACTGTACATGTCCCTCAGTAGATCGGTAGCCCCCACATGTCCCTAAGTATATAGGCAGCCCCTGCACATGTTCCTCAGTTGATAGGTAGCCTCTGCAAATCTTCCTCAATATAGGTAGCACTTGCACATGCCCCTCAGTATATAGGTAGCACTTGCACATGCCCTTCAGTAGATAGGTAGCCTCTGCACATGTCCCTCAGTAGATAGGTAGCCCCCAAACATGTCCTTCAGTAGATAGGTAGCCCCCACACATGTTCCTCAGTAGATAGGTAGCCTCTGCAAATGTTCCTCAATATAGGTAGCCTCTGCACATGTCCCTCAGTAGATAGGTAGCCCCCACACATGTCCCTCAGTAGATAGGTAGCCCCCACACATGTCCCTCAGTAGATAGGTAGCCCCCACACATGTTCCTCAGTAGATGGGTAGCCTCTGCAAATGTTCCTCAATATAGGTAGCCTCTGCACATGTCCCTCAGTAGATAGGTAACCTCTGCACATGTCCCTCAGTAGATAGGTAGCCTGTGCACATGTCCCTCAGTAGATAGGTAGCCTGTGCACATGTCCCTCAGTAGATAGGTAACCTCTGCACATGTCCCTCAGTAGATAGGTAGCCTGTGCACATGTCCCTCAGTAGATAGGTAGCCCCAACACATGCCCCCTAATACATTGGTAGCCCCAACACATGCCCCCTAGTACATAGGTGGCCCCAACACTTGCCCCCTAGTACATAGGTAGTGGGGGCACATTTCACCTAGTAAATATGTAGCACAGCAAAAAAAAAATGAATACTCACCTACCTTGCTCCAAGTCGCCAGAGGATGCCAGCGCCCACTCCTCTCTATGACCCAGACGCCGTCATCTGAGTCATCAAGTAATCAGCACTGATTGATATTGAAGGCCGGGAGTTGCACAGTGCCCTGCAGCTCAGGCCCCATCTAGTGGCCAGGCCCGGGACTGCACTCCGGCAACACAACCCTGTATCGCCAATGGGTCCTCTCTACCTATTCACAACATGTATACACTCAAGCCGAATTGAGCTTCTATGTGTATGAGAGATTAGGGAGGATCATCTGTCGGCCAAACAACTGCTATTTAAAGTGCAGGGTAACTTTAAGACTATTACTGTAGACATCTCCTATGCGGTAAATTCCCTATTTATTCTTCATTTCACATTTGAACATTTTCTGCCCTGACTTTTTGTATTTCTTGTATTAAAACTGAATCCCTGATCCTAATGAGGCTGAGATTTTCTCGCTTCGTGAGCTCCATGCAAAGCGCATTATGGTGCTTATCGCTGTGATTAGCTGCTAAGGAGGCTGAGGGAAGGGGCTGGGTAAGACACATGGATGTGACTTGTTAGGTGGCAGTAGCTGCCGTACTATCATTTATTGGGAAACTTAGATCCTATTGTGGGTCCTACCTTTACCACCCATTTTCAGGTGTGACGGAGCCTGTAAGTCTGACTCTTTCTGTGTACAGGAACAGCTCAAGGGACACAAGATGAAAATAATAAAATATTATATCTGATTTTATTGTCTTCTGTTTCCTTCCTTCAGAGTCATATATTGCAAAATATGAGAAAAGTGGATTCAAAGATATTTGGTTTGCGAGTGCATTTAAAGGGGCGTCCACCCCGACCCAGATCTGGACTCCAATGGACCTGCACATGAGGAACCACCTGGAATGGAAAAAAGTCATCAACAGTATGAGCAAGTTCCCCAAGATCCATTACAGCGGCATTGCACTGACCGGTTGGCAGAGGTAATAAAAAATGGGGTCTATTGTCATCTGTGCTGTCTGGTCTGATGGGACACGGAGTTATGGGGTCCGGTGACATTGCGAAGCCCAGTGGAGAGGAAGATAAGTCTATTTTCCCCCTATTTTTATACAGTATACTTTTATCAAATCTTCAAACTCCCCTTCCCCTTTTTACCTATAAAAAAAAATCTCCTCCAATGTAATGTGACAGTGAGTGAAGAAGAGTCATATTTTACCTGAGATGAGTCAAGTCTAGAGGCTGCAGGAGGAATGTCACTTTAGACACTCCTGTTCTAGAATCTCCTGTTCTAGAGGACATAAAAACATGATGCTGGTGTCATATTAAAGATAAGCATCACATCTTTCAGAATTGTGGTGCTGTGAGCTAAAGAATTTAGAGATACAGGCATTTAAAGACATAGTTGGAAATGTGATCTGCAGGTTAAGATCCAGTTCCCACCCTTTTATTTTACCTACCTGTACCCCTGATCAGTAAGATGAGATTCTTATCTTTATTATGACACCAGCAGCATGTTTCCTGGTCCTCTAGACCCAAAGATAGGGGCGTCTGTAATGCACAGGCAAAATCTGACTCTTCTCTGCTCATTGTCACATGACTTTGGAGGAGATAGGTAAACTGCTGAGATTTCACATAAAAGAGGGAATTTTAGAAAGGACAGGTCATCCCCTACCGGAGGGGGCAGTAGTTTAAAGGGGTAAAATCTGGTGATGGTGACTATACATGTATGCAGAGCTGTAATTTGGCAAGTCACATGTAGGGGGCAGCAGTTACCCGCTCATATCTAAGTTGTCGTGTCCTGCAGCATAAGTGAGCCATGCAAGTAATTGGCCTCACATTGAGGGTCTCTAAGTTTCGGAGCAGCTGCTGAGCCGCGGGGCTACTTACATATGTTATAAATACTGTAAGTACATCCTGTGTACATCATGTCCGCAGCTGTGGAGGACATTAGCTTGTGTAATGCTGCCAGTGCATAGATGAGTATGATGGTATTATAGCGGCTGTATAGCTGAGATGGCGGTATTACACCTCATTGTCTGTCCCGCCAGGTACGATCATTACTCCGCGCTCTGTGAGCTCCTACCTGTAGGTATCCCATCCCTGGCCGTGTGTCTGAGGACTCTCAAGACTGGTAAGTGCCCCCAGTGATGTCACTGACATCCATCATCCAGTCCGCAGCATTGTCACTGCTCTTCTCCCACACAGGGAAAATCACTGAGGAGGACAAGAAAGACATATCCCACATCCTGGGCTTCAGTAACATCAACCCCGAGAAGAACACGTGGTAAGTACCATATATATTCATCAACGTGTAAGAAAAAATTATATATATACATATTAGATTACAGCGCCTCTTATGGAAATGGTTAGACCTGGTATTGCAGCCCAGGCCATTTCTTTTAGCCTAAATGCATAGACCACTGGCCCCGCCCACAGTGCACCGAAGTGCTCATTTGCATATAAATAACATGTAGATTTCTTTGCATTCAGGATATAAGTTGGGTTGCAATACCAGTAGCCACCTATGGACAAGACTGGCGCCATTTCCAGAATAGGAGGCGCCTTTAATATAGATATTTTTGTAAAATACTAATTTATTGATGATTTTATTCTGCATAGTGAAGGGAACGGAGCTTTTCCCGGAGCTGAAATTTACACCATGGTGAAAAAAGTAAAAAGCGAGCTGAAACCGAAGGTTCGTGAAATCACAGAAGGCGACAGGTAAGAGGTCGTAGAGCAGTCCTAGGCCACCTGACCACCAGGGTACATGACCACCCGGAGCGCCGGGCACATCACAGGCCATATTACATATAACGCATCCGCACCGCATCATCTTCTAATGTGAACTGTGACAAAGGTTCCCAGCAGTTACTTGTAACCAGGTCCAGGACTACATCTAGTGCTTAATAATGGAGAGACTTGATGGAGCTGATAGATGGGACAAAGCCTCCTGTGACCTCTGATCGAGGACTATGCTGTATATAGACCGCATTCAGCCTTAAAGGGGTTGTACAAAGTTTGATAGCTTATCCCTATCAACAGGATAGGTAATAACAATATAAATGCTTAGATCAAGAGAACGGGGGTCTCATTCTCACTACTTGATGGAGCAAAGGATGAGTATGCCTGTAGTAGCATTTAATACTATGAGTGTGTCGGTAATTGCTGAGCACAACGCTCACCTATCTCATATGCAGTTGAATGGAGTGGCAGGCAGCATGCTTGACCTTCAGCAAAGAATGAGCATGCCTGTACCAGCATTTAATACTATGAGTGTGTCAGTAATTGCTGAGCACAGCGCTCACCTATCTCATAGGCAGTTGAATGGAGTGGCAGGAGGCATGCCACTTGACCTTCTGCTTCATCACATAGTGAGAATAGGTCCCTTTCTCTGAGTAGCACCCCCAACGATCAGATTGTTACCCCCTACAGGTAACAGGCAGAGGTGAGTGGATCCGGGTTATGTCCAAGGCGTGCGACTAAACCCGAACCCCGAACACAAACGTCCCATCTGCTCTTCTCTAGTTACAGGCAGAGACTTGTGACCGCCACCAAAACGTCAGGTGTAGATACTGAACACTATGAATGACCGAAAGAGAGAACTGAATGGACTGGAACAGGACGGACAGACTCTGATTGTTCTGATTTATTATATGGACCTGTTGGTGGTGGTACAATGGGGCCCAGCCTGGGATAAGGGGCCCCGTATTTACTTTCCTTACTCCTGGTTATGTTATATTCTTATATTATGTTCACATCTTTTTTCTCTTTGGCAGTGACATCAATGGCTGGTTCTCCCGGTACCACAGATCACACCGATTTGGCAATCCACATAAAATGGAGCAGTTCAGCGCCAAAATCCTAAAGTGAGTATAGAGTCACCCACTGACATTGTAGTATCCATACATGTCATCCTGATAGAGGCGTAACTAGGAGAGGCCGGGCCCCATAGCAGATTCATGCATATATACTTATATGCACACACACGCATAAAGTTCTACACTCATACACACATAGATACAATCTTACACAAGTATATACGTACACATTTATGTACTCATATATCTATACATTCATACATACATTATATGCAAGCTCAAAGTATATACACACAATATGTACACATCCGTACATTTATACACATGTAAAAATACATATACACACATTCTAAATAGTACATAGACATTATAAACACGTATAGTACATATACATAATATACATAGATATAAGGCCGGGAATCGAGGGGGCAACATGTCCGACCCTGGGTGAGAAAGGGGGGCAATCAAGGGGGCAGCATGTCCGACCCTGGGTGAGAAAGGGGGGCAATCAAGGGGGCAGCATGTCCGACCCTGGGTGAGAAAGGGGAGCAATCAAGGGGGCAGCAAATCCGACTCTGGGTGAGAAAGGGGGGCAATCAAGGGGGCAGCAAATCCGACCCTGGGTGAAAAGGGGGGGAATCGAGGGGGCAGCATAGCTGATCCTGGGGAGAGAGGAGGGCTTAAAATGAATCCACACTCCCTCCTCCTCTCCATCAGGCCCATGTAATAAAGTTGTGATGCAGTGGCACAGTTGGGGTGAAAGTCGGGAGCAATGCAATTCACCTTTGCAACACGGGCCCCTGGTCCTTGCGGGCCCCGTAGCAGCCGCTCTGGGATTTCATTGTTGAATTGCCTTTTACCTCCTGCTGACAATATACAAGTAGAAAATAACTTTGCAGGCATAACTCTTAGGTGTAATTTTTTGGTATTGCGGCCATGTCCAGTCCTCTTAGGCATATGGGACTTATCGTCAAATCCTCAGTGGAAGTTAAAAAAAATTTCAGGAGCATAAACATCTTATTGGGAGAGGAAGATAACATATTGTCTCGATCATCCCCCCAAAAATCTTCTGTTTTATTAGATAAAATCATAATAAAAATTGCACAAAAATGCTTAAAGGGATTTAATCATACCCATTTAATTTAACTCACCTGCCATATACATGCATTTCTTCAATTGAATGATATTAAAAAATGCTCCTGTCCGGAGGTAATTTTTCATAGATGTAGCCATATTGGGGCAGATTTATCAAGCTGTCTGAAAGTCAGAATTTTTCTAGTTGCCCATGGCAACCAATCACAGCTCCCCTTAAAATATTCATGAGCACTGGTAAAATGAAAGCTGAGCTGTGATTGGTTGCCATGGGCAACTAGAAATATTCTGACTTTCAGACGGCTTGATAAATCTGCCCTATTGTCTCTTAGAAACGACATTGTTGTCTTTGGATACGACCACCGCTGCTGGAGTGCACGAAAATCAAATAGTTTTTGGTATGAAATGGCTGGGAGTTACTGCATGTCCCACAGCCATCCTGTGGTAATGAATGCAGATTCCAGGTGGTCAGGAAGGGCTCAATAGTGCATGCCTCGCCACCACGGGGTTCTGAGATGGTCGTATCCAAGGTCAGATATCTAGTTTGTAATGGACAACATGTCAACATTTTTGGGACAATATCATCACATGGGTGACCATTGTTATCCTCTCCACTGTCAGAGAGGAGGTGCTAGAGCAGAGGGCCTGTGTAATGCTAAACACTGAGAAACTGAGATTATCATAAGACATGCCCCTTCTCTGCTTCAGCACCTCCTCTCTAATAGTGGAGATGATTATAATGGTTGTGTATTGGGACTGATATCTCGGTGACCGTGGGGGCTAGAAAGAAAATTCAAAGTGCCCCAGAATCTGCGAGAAAGCCCCTACATTAAGCTTGTTAGTCACTACATGTGTGAGCCGGTGAAAGGACCTCTTTAAAAGCAATATGTTTCACACTCAGCTATGTAAGCTGGAGGAATGTTACTTTTAAGCACTTTATGCAATTTTTATGATGGTTTTATCTATTAAAACAGATGTTTGTTTTAGATACTGGTAAATGATGCAATATGTTATCCTCCCTGTACTGTATGTGGCCCTGAAAATATGTTGCCTTGTTACTTCCACTGAGTATTTATAGGTCATGGTCAGGGCCGCCATCGGGAGGTGTGTGTGTGTGTGTGTGTGTGTGTTAGTGTGACTATGTTCAGGGGGACCCAAGGAGGAGAAGGGGCCACAAGTCACAGAAAACCCTTCTCCCTTCCCAGGTGCAGGAAACTCACTGCGCACACAGGGCCGGATTATCATTCTGGGGGGGAGGGGCCCACAAAATTTGCCCAAATTTTGGCCCAAACTTCCTAGTGGCGTCCTTGGTCATAGCAGCCCTGTTTCAGAAAAATTGCAGATGCATAACTCTTATGAGCAGAATAAAGATCATGACCAAGGTGTAAAGATACAGTCCTTCTAGCTCCAATTGGAAGGTCATGTGATGCCTCTCCTGTATCTATTCCAGAGCCCATGAAGAATGGGAATCTCTCATAGAGGCCCTGCGCTCCCAGCTTGACGCCATCTACTTCCCGGACACGGTGGAAGAATGGATGGAACAGAATGTGAACCCATGGATGGACCCTCTAAGAGAACTGGCAAAGGATTTCCAGGACATCCTACCCCTCAATGCCAAGCCAAAGGTCCTATCCCAAAAAGGGAAGTAAACTGGTACCCGGGGTGTATACTTGGACTTTGCATGGAATGAGGACCAGAGAAGGGGTTAATATTCTGCAGGACACCAGACCGATCCAAAGCGTTGGAATACACAGGACGTCAATAGGGTACAGACATTGCCCTCTCTCATATACAGTATATGGGCGGAGCCTCTTGTGCCCTATAATGCATCATATAAGCCCAATATAGAAAAAAATACCGCCCTTAATGGGTTAATCACCAGCTTCGCACAGCATCATGGGAGCATTCACCTGTCCTCTGCACATAGCCACGTACCAGGCTCTAGTGGATTTTTTAGATTTCGGACTAGACCTCTGTGCAGTATCCATGTGTTCTGTATATTTATTGTACATTACACAATGGCTGCCTCCTTGTGCCAAGGTGATGGGTGAGGCTAAAAACTGCAAAAAATGAGGCTGCATTCCAGGCTAGAAACATCATAAAATATTTATTTTGTTCATTAAATTATGAGATTTTTACCACTACAGCAAGAAAATGTGAAAAAATGTGAAAAGTGAGGCCATGACGAAAAATACAAGGTATATTTACCATTACTCCAATGTAATATTACATACAGTCTACTACCGTTTTGTGTATACAGCTCCTATGCAGACTCATGTGTCTCCTATGTGGGCAAAGTACAAACAGATCCTGTGTGGTCTAAATCTACAATCACTCTACCTTCCACCGGTACAACATTTCTTTATAGCATAAATTCGGAGTCTGACTACAGGATCTGACTACATAGAACTTGTTTGTAGTCTGTAACCATGGAGACAAATAGGTCTGTTATTGAGTGGGAGACAAAATTATCAAACTATTACAAACTTGCTTAATTTTCTAAGTGGATCAATGTAGAAACAATTTCTAGAGAGGGTCTAGACAGCCCCTTTTATCCGAACCACAGGGGTTAATCCGCTATGGGGTAGCAATCTGTCTACTTAGTCCCTGTTTACCAGATCATACTATCACATCACCCAAATTCATGAACTACTCGCAAGCTGCCTCCTGAAATGATGTTTTTTTTTGTCTCTGCTAATTTTTTTTCTTTACTATTTCTAAGTTAATTGAAGTAAATTATACAAATTCTTGTTTTGTTTTATTTGTTAATGTTATTTTGTGTTAGGTTGAATAAAACATATTTTCTTAATTAACTTTTTGGTTTTATTTGTATTCGTTGTATACAAAACATATTTATCCACTTTCAATTAGCTATCAACAACAGAGAGACAATAAACTTAGGTTTGCATAAGATGGAAGGTCCATGCAGGACACTAGAGAGACAATAAACTTAGGGCTGTATAAGATGAAAGTTCTATACAGGGCACTAGAGAGACAATAAACTTAGGGCTGTATAAGATGGAAGGTCCATGCAGGGCACTAGAGAGACAATAAACTTAGGTTTGTATAAGGTAGAAGGTCCATGCAGGGCACTAGAGAGACAATAAACATAGGGCTGTATAAGATGGAGGGTCCATGCAGGGCACTAGAGAAACAATAACTTAGGGCTGTATAAGATGAAAGGTCCATACAAGGCACTAGAGAGACAATAAACTTAGGGCTGTATATGATTAAAGGTCCATACAGGGTACTTGAGACACAATAAACGTAGGGCTACGACTAACATAACTACTGACAGATACACCCTCTGGCAACACGTGTACAGGCAGTCCCCGGGTTACGTACAAGATAGGGTCTGGAGGTTTGTTCTTAAGTGGAATTTGTATGTAAGTCGAAACTGTATATTTTATCATTGTAGATCCAGACAAAAAAATTTTGGCCCCAGTGACAATTGGAGTTTAAACCATTTTTGCTGCAATGGGACCAAGAATTATCAATAAAGCTTCATTACAGACACCTTACAGCTGATTATTGCAATCTGGGACTATAGTAAAGCATTCAGAAAGCTTCACCAGAAGTCAGAGGGGTCTGTCTGTAACTATGGGTTGTCTGTAAGTCGGGTGTCCTTAAGTAGGGGACCGCCTGTAATCTGGCTGACTAGGTTAGCAATGTAAGAACACTCAATACTCTCTTCATTCCATCTCTTTGCAATTGAAGTCCGATTCAAATCCATACATATACATATATATATACACACACATAGTGGTGGACAAAAGTATTGGCACCCCTGGAATTATGTCAGATAATACTCTGATTGCAATCACAAATTCTTTGGTATTAAATCACACTTGCAGCCAGTTGAAATGGATTAAAGTTGACTCAACCTCTGTCCTGTGTCCTTGCTTACCACATTTAGCATGGAAAAAAATAAAGAAGAACAAAGAACTGTCTGAGGACTTAAAGGAAACCTACCATTTAGAATGGCAGGGGTAAGCTGTAACAATAAACGTAGGGCTGTATAGGATTAAAGGTCCATACAGGGTACTTGAGACACAATAAACTTAGGGCTGTATAGGATTAAAGGTCCATACAGGGTACTTGAGACACAATAAACTTAGGGCTGTATAAGATGAAAGGTCCATACAGGGCACTAGAGATACAATAAACTTAGGTCTGCATTGGAATAAAGTCCCATAGAGAGCACTAAGGAGACAATAGACTTCTATCTGTAT